>JAYMFX010180429.1:0-11385 GCA_036784945.1 Monocelis spectator | reverse complement strand
TTAGTGATTTTATAAACATAAAACTTCGCCTAAATAAAGGTGTCAACGCAGAAGCCAAACTTAAAGCGCTCTATACCTCTCTCCACATATAGGTAATACTAAAACTTCATGAACATATCTCAAAGTGGTCGGACATAGTGATTTTTTACTGTATTACTTACGGCATGAGCAAAAACATTTTCAAATGACGACTGATCCACGTTAGAAGTCAAACTTAATTTCTCGATACTTACAGCTACCCTCTAAGTTTCATGGTTCGGACAGTGTATAAAATGTCATGGATTTGCTGTATAATAATCTAAATATCGTCGAATTTGAAAACTTTAATATATTTGTGGGCAGGCATATAGAGACACAGGTTGGTTCCTCTAAGTGCGATCGAACTTGTAGATTATAGATTTTGGACATTTTCCGGACACAATGAATAACTATCCTTCCAAGTTTCATGCTTCTATAGAAGCATGAAACGTGGAAGGATAATTGAATAGATGTTAAGTTCCGAGTGTGATAGGTCGTGTTTTGAAAATATTTTGGCTCCTGTTGTAAGTAATAGACATATTTTTGGCCAGTATGTCTGACCACTGAGATATGGTCATAAAGTTTTAGTATTATGAAGAGGTATAGAGAGCTTAAGTTTGGCTCCTGCTGTATTTTAGCATGGACCCTAAATAAACTTTATAAATACGATAAATTCAGCTGCAATATAAATTATATAAAAACAATGGTCTGGAGAATAGAAGTATATTCAATTGATTACAATGCTTAATACGTAATTAACAATATACAGATATAGATTAAAACAATACCCGTGTTGTAAATTAACACAGACTTCTAATAACAATACTATTTACGAATACATATCTTGAATTAAAACACGCTTAGCATAATGGAAAATCTGTACAAAGTGAATGACTTAAAAATTTAAGTGATGAATGTGTTACCAAGCTTCTCCAGTGGGAATGGAATCTTCATACCACTGATTATTAGAGGCAGAATTGGTGGCTGTTGACTGATCTTCCCCAGATTCATCCTTTACGAAATTTTGGTTCTGTTCTGCTGATTCAACCTTGGGTTTTTTCGAATCTTGTCCTGAAAAAGAAAAATACTCAGTTCAGTTTATGAAACACCTCTATAGTATTGAATTCTAACGAGTGGACCAAGAGACAATATAATAACCTTACAACCAGAATGACATTCATAATTTTATTATAAATTCAAATCTCTCTTTATAAAATTGATATACATACATATTTACGAATACAAGTTTTAGTGGATCTCAAACTGAGATTCATAATAATGTAAAAATGGTTGATAAACATTAAAACAGAACAAAATCAACAATGACAACTGATCAATGACTAGTAATATATTATAAGACATGAAAATACGAAATCAAGAAGAAGACCAGAATATATTTAGTTGCATAGATTTATAAGTGTTGTGGTTACATTTACACTTTAAACAAAATTTAGTTCGTACTATTTCTTTTAACATTTCTAAAGCTACACAACCGAAACTTGATTATTAGAGTCCTGCTAAGATCAGCCTTGGTTTTGATATACATATAGCGAGAATGAATAAATAGGTGAAAGATAACTCAAGACAACGGAACACAATGATTTTGAAAGATGCGACAAAAATCATTAAACAAACAAAAATGTAGGCATATCGAAAAGCAAGTCTATGTAATTACAACGCATTACAATGCCTTGAACAGTGTAGCAATTTTATGGAAGACATTAAAAAGCTATATAAATATGTCTTAAGAATTATATGTGTGCATTGAGAACTCTTTTAAACAACGCTTAACGGATAATATCCGGAAAATATGCAAACATCTGCAGAAAAAAGCAGTGAGCCAGATAGAATTGCTTAACATTGCTTTGTGATAAGACGTTCCGTCTTATCACAAACGGTATTTTATTTTATAAAATGATAAAATTGACGAGTCGCACTTACCATCAACATACCTGAAAGAAGATAAGGCAAAATATTCATGTTACAAAAGAGGAGTATAATGCCTCTTTTAAAAAAGAATCTGGCTCACTATCTATCTCGATACTCTATTAGAAATTATAGTAGTCAATCAATAACAAAAACTATAATGAAATCCATGCAACATTTTAAGATTAAACTAACCTTGATTGTGTTGTTTTCGCTTGAATCCACCCCTGTCACCTCGTGCATTCCAACCTCTTCCACCACGTGGACCACCTCTACCTCCCATAAAACCACCGCGACCTCCTCTACCACCTTGCATCCAACCACGATTACCATAGCCGCCTAAAATGTATCACAACAACTATTTTATGAAATACACGCCAATAGCAACATCAATCAAGTTATTTATTTTTTACTTCTATAAAATATTGATACAATGCAATTAGTGAAAATAGAATTGTATGTAATAATGAGAAATAGTCTTGCATGCAACTCATATACAAACTAAAGCTTATTTGTATTGCATTCATTTAAACAATACACATCTAGCGTGAAAAAATATTATACATTTTATATAGTCTATATCTGCACGACAATCAACCATTCAATTAATCAAAATTAACGCAAATGAGTTAACAATGTAGTTTCATTTGCATTATTAAATCACATTGGAGGAATAATAGCAATTAGCTGGGACTATATATAATATGGACACACTATCTTCGATCCCAATAATTAGGTGATGGGATTAATTTTAACAAGAGAAGGGATTTCTATAAAAAAATATTACATTCACTAAACATACACATTAATTAGAAGATATTTTAGAGTACTCACCTCCATAAAATCCACCATCATCATAATATCCACCCTCTCCCCAACTGCCCCACATATAAGAATCATGAAATCCAGAACCCATAGCGCCCATGCCCATGGGAGCCATTCCACCGCGCATACCACCACCTCTCATCCCACCATAATGACCTCCACGAGGACCATATGGAGGAGGCCTATAAGATGGCATCATGCCACCACCTCTGCCCCAATGACCTCTGTCTGAAAAAAAACAAATAAGAGAAATAGGTGCCTTTCGAAATTGTGAATTCAGTTCTTTAAAACATATCGTAGACAAACAAAAAACGAAATTTTACTCAAAAGTAAGTTAAGTCTGATTGAAAACGTAAGTGCATTTTTGGGTCAACTTATGTGAACTTTTTGATATTTACGAGTAAATAACTCTACTCACCATTTCCGTAAAACACATTGTGCCGCCTATCTTTCATACGCTTTGATTGTTCGGAAACTGGTTTAGCCAAACTGATTTCGACTGTGTTGCCAGCGATTTCTGTATGATTCCTGCCTTCAAGAGCTTTTATAGCATCTTCACGCTCGTTGAAATGAATGAATGCATAATCTTTAACTTTTTTAACTTTCTCCAAAGAACCATATTCACCAAATAAAGTACGCAGTTCATCTTCAGTAGTGTCAGCTTTCAAATTTTTAACATAAAGAATTTTGACCTGAATAAAGAAAAACGCAAAAAATGATGACATGAAAATTGTTCTGGAGAAAAGTTGATAACATGTCACCAAGAAGTACATATATAGATGATAACAATACCTTCGCCATGGTCTCCTCATCTGGTTCATCTAGTGGTTCAGCCCAATCAACAACAATGTCATTATTCCACGCTTTATTACCAAACCGGCCTAATCGCTTAAGAGCAATTGATGCATTGTGGTGTGAATCAAATTCAAGAAAGGCAAAGCCCCGATTCTTTTTCTTAGGATCATCAGGAATTGCATAGACGATGACATCATTCAGACCCTCTGGAAGTGAAATAATGAATACTTACTACCATCACAAGTAAAATAGAAGGCATACTCTTACAATATATTTGCATCATGATAAGTATTGATATTAAAATAATATAAACGTCCTCGGCTCCACTTAAACGGGTCTAATTCTCCAGAATTTTTTTAAAACGCCCATAAAAAGGCGGAAAGATGAATAGTCAGTCAATGCGAGTGTATTTTAAAAATTTAGGGTCTTCCACACACCAATTTAAAAAACAGAAATTTGAAGTATTTTAATTTTTTGTGATAAATGAATTTTCATAAATTTTACAAGTTCCCCCATGTTTCAACTTTAAACCCAAAAGTATTGTTGCCATTATATTGATAATGTACAAAATATGAAGACTATAATGAAAATTTTGGATATTAATTATTCAATTTAGGGGAACAGATTTTAATAAACAACAACTTTTTTGTACAAGATATACAAAAATAATTTAACATTTTAGGGTGGTGTGTGAAAGAAATTTTGTCATTTAATTTATACCTGCTTTACTCTTGAATTCTTCTAAAATTTCCTCTTTAGTCTTTTGTTTAGGTATATTACCCACAAAAAGACGAAGATTTGGTGTGGAACGATTCAGTTTCAAGTGACGACCAGGACGAACTTCATAATCATTCAACTAGAAATTTATCATTAACATAAATAAAAAATTAATATATAAATTAGTTAAGCCTAATAAAAGCTTCACAAATGAGTGCTAAGTATCATATTCAAATAGAACGAATAACGTAAACTAAATAAAGGAGATATGGGTAAATGTTTTTATCAAAATATTCTTCATCCATAAGAAATAATTTATGAATAAGATGTATCAATTAACTTATTTAAAACATTAAAAATAAAATAATTTATGAATGAGAACATAGATATGCAGTATATTTCACAAATAACAAATATTGAAAATAAGTGAAGCTTTTATTATTCTTAATTAGGTGCAAGCAAGGCTTCAAAATAATCCTCACGATTAAAACACACGTGTGATATTAAAACGTTTTAAAGAAAACGCCTTCTGATGTCGTTAGATTTAATGCATCAACTTAACGTGCATTTGGTCTACCAAGTGTGAATAAATGCAATCAATATCTTACCTCTCGCACACACTTTAGCATTTCTTCTTTATTTCTAAAGCAAACAAAAGCGAATCCTCTGGTATTTCCTGTATTGGGATCCAACATGATTCTTAAATCATAGATTGTGTCAAGACCAACCTTTTCATCAATCAATGGCACCAACTCATCTTCAAATAGATCACGTGGTAGCTTCCCAATAAACACTTCAGTACCATGTCCGGGAGGATCACCCGCCCAATCATTTGGTGGACCAAAGCGACGGATACTATTGGTTACTTCATGCTTGTAATTTTTCATAGCCAGAAGTTCTTTAACTTTCTCATTAATATTTTGGTCTTCAGATTTTTCACTTTCAGATGCTAAAATAGTAAAACAAAATGAAATATAATTCGCAATATGAGCTGATCAATAAAATAATTATTTTTTAAAATTTTAAAACTCCACAATGCAAATGAGATATATTAGCTGTACAGCTTCCCCAGTGATCAACATTTCATAAACTTAAATTTGGGTAAGTACCTAAATTTGAATTTATTGAAGTTAGAGTGCCGTAACATTGTAATATATATGCTTCAGTTTAGTTCACAACACAAAAATATCATAGTATAACAAAGCAACACACCCTAACTAATTTTTAAAATGTTAAGTTTAGCTTTACCATTTTCATGTGGCTGGCTATCAGAGTCCCATGCTCTGAGTATACTCAGCAGATGTCCTGGGACATTAGTAAGGTTTGGAAAATCACTTTCAATAAACTCATTGAGAGCACTTGAAACATTTGATTCAGAAAGTTTATTGACAGCGGCAAATATTTCATCAGTCATTTCTTCATATGTTAAATGTCCTATAAAGCAATAAAAATCTAGCAATAAATTACATTTTTAAAAATGATGTACAACATTATTACTACTTATTTAAAATATCATATTACCAGAACTTAAGATCTGCTTCAGTCCAGTTATGGCAGCATCATTACAATATTTTGATTTAAGCTGCTCAGTGTAATCACTTTTATCAGTCATATGAGCATCAGCGTCTTTAGACTCAACTGGAGCATCTGACTCATTAGACTCAACAACTGGAGCATCAGATTCCTTAGACTCAACAACTGGAGCATCAGATTCTTTAGATTCAACCGGAGCATCAGATTCTTTAGACTCAACTGGAGCATCAGATTCCTTAGACTCAACTTCCTTATTTTCATTTTCCACAACAGTGTCAGTCATTGGTTCAGGCTCAACTGTAGAGAATATATTGAATCATAATTAAACAGCAAAATAATCAACAATTATTTTTAATGATGTATCATATTTCAAAATTTCAGGTAACATAAACTAAAAAATGGTATTCGGTCAAAATGGCAACGATAGTATTCAGCTAATGAAAGTTTTGCAAATTTCACATATTTATAAAGAGTTCATGCATTAGTTAAAACACAATAAACTGTGAGTTTTACTTTGAAATAACAAATAGTGTATGTGCAGCAATATAAAAATTTGCTGTTAACCCATTTAATCCATCAAATATATTAAACCAATCATGAAAACTGAGATTAAAACATTTAAAGCAAGCATTTTACTATGACATATTGTTTCAATATATCTTTTAATAAACAAAGTAAAGTCAATTTAACTTGACTTGTTGCCGTTTTGTCCATAATTCTAAATAATTCTTAGATTTTACAGCAACAATTCTTTAGGAGGCCTTGAAATTTTTTTTTTATTTGGTTGGATGGGAATAGGCTGAAGTGTTAATCTCTAGACCTCCTAGAAAATTTAAGACTTGTTTAGTTGTAAATTATTGCAATTATAGTTATATTTATAATATTGAGGTAATACTAGTGATGAAGACTGTAAATAGTAAATTTATTATTCAATTTTAGGAGATTATAAAAAATTTTGGGTGTTACACTGCAAATAAAAATGACTATTTAACAAGACAATTTCATCATAAATCGTCTCTGTGGTACCACCTGATATCTAGCCGACTAGATAACACTATTATTTGTTCATAACTTGTTGCTCATATCTAGCAGCTAGATAATCATAATAGATAAAATTGCAGCATATCTAGCCAGCTAGATATTTATATAAATCATAGCATAACTTGTCTCTGTGGTACCACTTATATAGTCGTTTTTATTTGCAGTGTGTTTGAAATAAAAAAGCACTATAAAATGTATAGGAACTATCACATATAAACATAAAATATCTGTGTAGTTATGAAGAGTATGTTGTATAATATATTTAAGTGTCAAAACTTTTCAGAGGCAAGGGATTGGTCACCTAGTCCTACCGGCCTATCTATCGACATTTTTATTGATTTCGATAATGGTCTTTTTAGCTCCAAAAAGCTGGAAGAATCACATCCCTGATTATTGGCTCCCAACTAGTTTGGAACCATAAAAAAGTTCCTAATAATTAGTAATTGTGCCAGAACATAATTATTCATTTGCAATCTAGTTAGAAATTTTTAGATGCAGTATTGATTGTACATTTGTTATACTTCAACAGATTAATAATCTCTATATTGTTAATATATGATCTAATGATAGCAGATCTTTTTGTATTAAAGCACCTCCTTATTCATATTCTTTTGCTGAATCTTTCAGCAACAAAAACATTTGAAATTATTAGCTTGATTTTCATTATTGCTGTTTAAAGTCTTTGAAATAGTCCTATTGTAATATTTTACAGGCTTTTTCAGATATTTGTATTTGCTATAAAATACTGATGTCCAATCTTAAACTTGTACTGGTTCATCATACTAATTTAGTGAGAATTTTCTGAGTTTCTTATCTTTTAAAAAACTAACATCCAACCATATTCACAAATGGGATAACTAAGTTAACAAAATTTATTTGCTGAACCATCATAATACATTTAATTTAGTATGAATATCTAGTTCCTATAATTTACATTAATACAACACAAATAGAATATAATTGTTGCTTTCTAATTCAATATATTTTAATAACTAATTGATCTTTGAATGATGGGATTTATAAATAAATAGATAATATCACATGAATGTTCTTATCACTAATAACAAAATAAAGATCTCCAATGGAAAATTCAAATTCGTTATCACCCGTTATCCAACAAAAATTTACCTATCACAGATTCCTCAATTTCATTCACTGTTTGCTCCTTAGGTGCAGATTTTCTACCTTTACCTCTACCTCGACCACGCGCCATGTTTATTTGGTTATTTATAAAGAAAATAAAACTACAATTTACTTAAACAATCTCCTACATATCTCTATAAACTTTTGAATTATCTATAAAATATTTCAAATTAAAGAGACGTATCAATATTTAAATTTTATCATACCTGTTTAAGGCAATACTCTAGAAGTTTACAAAACTGTCTTGTAAGGCTGTGTCTATAAAAAAATTGTTTATGAGGTTAATTAAGCATTTTATAGACATGAATTTAACATATATTCCTATTTTAATGGTTTATAACTATCGTAGAAACACAAATAAAATTGTGTTTCATGAAAAAGACATAAAATAGATATGTAGAAATCACCTTTCTGGTTATTAGTCTATTTCTAGTTTTTTTTGTATGAGCCATGATCATAAGGTCCTATTTTAATTTGAGACATATTAAATGTTTATAGAAAAAATTTACGCAAAAACTACTCATTGCATATTCTTTAAAGAAATATCGTTTGATTTACGAAGACAACAAGCATATCTGATCTCATTTATCTATATCACTGCTCGAAAAAATAGGTTTTCTTCAGCATTCATGCTTTATGCACAAAGTATATTTGTCAATAAAGATACACAAAACGTATTCTACCCTAATGACTTTTTCAGAGTGTCTTTTAATACTCACACAGCCATATACACATATAACTATGTGTGGGATGGCTGCGTGTATAATTTTTAAACATAATTGGGTTTTTATCAAAGAGATCAATCTAGCTATATACCTATTTCAATTAAAGAATTATGGGTATATTTATTTTTTGTTTTCGTAGTTGTTTCGTAATTCAAAAAATTCTATGTTTCTATAAAAATTTCGTTCAGAAAAATATTCTTGATTAATAAATAAAAATGTTTGTATATATTTATGAGGATGATACTATATATGTCCGTCCATAGTTCACGAATCACTATAAATAAACATCTAGGTAGAATATATGTTATCAACAAATGAAGTAAAAATAAAAACGTATTTTATTGACTAAATGTATGAAAAAAGTCAGTACAACATCAGTATGAATCTTTATATCGGAGAATAAAAACTTAGTAAGATAATTAAGAAGCAAAGTGAATGAATATTTTTGTGGAAACCATTCCAACTTTGTTTTAAATAAATTAAAACCTTTATAGGTACTAAATGAATATTTATGGTTTAAAAATGAATTTGGCATCGATTTAAAACGGTAAATTCAGAATGCATATTAACATCATGTTATTTAGATTTCTAAAGAATTATTATAAATCTTTTTGTTACAAAAAAAAGGATTTAATGTTTAAAGAATATAATATTAAAAATAGAGCAAATCTATACCAAATTACTGGTGAAGTTTCAGTAGTAATTTAATTTAAAAGTGATTTATAAACTGTGTGGGTGTAGATCAGGCAGTATTATTCGAGAAAATGCAAAAACATTGGAAGTCTGAGTAAAATATGGACATTGAAATAATTTTACATATACCTATACATAAAGGTACAACGATAGTAAAACGAATTGAACCAAATAAAACAAATGTTAATAATTACTTTAAAGAATTATTAAAAACGTATATTGGAAGAAATAACGAGAAAATTTAAAATAAAAATAAAACATCACATTTTTTAATGTTAATCAGAAAAGATTGTTTGTATACATTGGAGTTTTATCAATTAATAAAAACGAAAAACAAATAAAGAATTATAGATATAGAGTTTTGAAGTTCTTAAAATTCTGAATAAAAATTTCTATCCTAAAATCATGATGATCAAAATGTCATTGCTGATATACTATAATATAGAGTATACCCATTGATTTCAAATGAGCAGATATAGATCTGTATAAATATTGATTCAGTCAGACAGACCAATGTATACAATCAATTGTCAATGAAAATTCATACATATACCTATTTGTCGCAATAAAAATAACAATGATATTATAATAAGCAAAAAAAAATTAATAATATAATCACATCTATAATTTACTTTGAAGCATCTAACTTTCAAATCATTAATCCAATACTTATATTGTGAAGGTGATCTTATTCATATAGTGCATGCTGAACCAACTGGTTATTTGGATCAGACAATAAATCAAATTACAACAAAATGTTACAACGAAGCTAAACAATATAAGTACTCATATTACAAACCTCAACCACATTTTCAATAACATAGGTAGGTATTTCAAATTATTCCAGAGAAGATTAATAAATGATCAGACTATATATAGAAATATTATAGGGTTGAAAAATAAATTTGGCATTTGGTCGAATGAGTGCGTTTTTGAAGATTTAAAGAACTAAATTATAAAAATATATCAATTATTTAAGCACGCAACAACCCAACAACACTATATTTTGCCGGCATTATTATCAAAAAAAGAAATTGTTCGGAATTTAAAAATTTGCATAATAACTGAATTTGTTTACAATAAAAACTTGAATCGAGTTTTCTCTGCTCAACAATCAATTATTCTCATTGATTTTGCCTTTTTTTAAATAAATTTACAAATAAAATAATCCACCTCCTCGATTATACTAGAAATCTTTCCATACTAAAACTATAATGGTGATTGAATGAAGTTATTTAAAAAACAGTTATGAGTGTAATCGAACTACGAATAAAAATTAACGCAAACTTTTTCCAATTTATAAAAAAGACCGCTCTTCGAATTCTAAGTATTGTATGTAGATTTAACTACCACATATTTGCCAAAGCTAAGCAAGTCTACAAAGAAAAAAGTTTAAATAGCGCAACTTCTTTGAATAAATTTCACCATGAATAAATAATTAAATATTTCTATGTATTATTTTAGAAAAATCTAAGAATAATAAAATGCGTTGGTTGTTGTAAAAATATAAATGCAAAATAATACTTTCAGATTTTTTCATCTTTCATTTATTATTATAGTCTAATTAATATTTTTGTTTACTATACACCCAATTAGAATTCATTCAGCTTGATAGCTTATGATGATTAAAATTATTGCTAAAAAGGAATATTTCATATTTTTACAAATCTAAAAAGTGGCATTCACGAAAGCATTCCGAGTGGAGCCAAAATTGCCAAAACTTTATCAAAACAAGACCGATTATATGCAGGAGCCAAACTTAAGCTCTCTATACCTCTCTCCATATAATACTAAAACTTCATTACCATAATCTCAAAAATGGCCAAAATATGTCCAAAAATAGTGATATTTTACTATATTACTTACAGCAGGAGCAAAACATTTTCAAAACAAGAAGTCAAACTTAATCTCTCTACACTACTCTCTACTATCCCTCCAAGTGTCTTGCTTCTAACTACTAGGGTTCGGA
>JAYMFX010180318.1:0-11386 GCA_036784945.1 Monocelis spectator | reverse complement strand
AGAATGTTTGAATATTTCTTAATAAATTTTATATCATTTTGTTCAATCTATCTTACTAAGCAAAAGAAAACTAATCGTGCTAGACTTTAATATGAATTTTATATCATTAAAAAGCGCTCCTTTTATACTTTAATTTAGTAAAATAATTATTAAAATCTGATATTGAATTTCGTCGCTATGACATCTTGAACTTCTCCAATTTATAATGGTGGAGATAGGATTTTCTGTCGTTTGTTGGCATAAAATCGATATACAAATATCTACTGACAAGAGTGGTTACTCTATGTATACTTACTCTATGGTATAGACTGTCCTCTATATTTTAGGAAAATTGTCAGTCATTTGAATATGTATTTCTCTTTGAAATGAGTTTTAAAAGTCGATTCTGTAACCAACTGAGTTGTCAAGCAACTATTAACTAGAGGTGTCATAGCGTTTCTTCCAATCATGTTTCACATAATTGCTTTTCGCATGATAAGTAAAAATTGCGTATCACATATTAGTTATTTACACAATAGTGCAAAATATCCATCTTTATTGCATTCTACGAGATTAACATGTTTATGCACGAGCCCGTACGAGCCCGTAGGGCGAGTGTCCATAGATTGTTAATAGAGTTGAATGCAAAACGATGGATATTTTGCACGCGTTGTGTAGAGGATTTTATTTTTTACCATGAAATATTCTATATAACACTGATGTTTATGCTTTGAATTTAGTAGTGCGGCCTGTCATTAAAATGAACAAATCTTGTATTTCAAATTTTATGGCTCAAGATCTAACTTTCGGCATTCATATAGACACATTTCATGTGTGACTATAAGACTTTTGAGCAACCGTGTCCGAGACTGAGTGAAGTAAAGGAAGTAGCTAACGATAAGACAGATCTAATTGCTATTCCAAAGGAAATGAGACAAATTGTTCAATTGTAAGTCGGTCAAGATTTATGAAAAATGGCAAGAGTGCTGTATTAACTACATTAATGAAGAGAAACATCCAGAATACTTGGAAAGTATAATCTCCTTTATTTCAACACTAAATCTTAAAGGAAAGCTGTAGCAAAGCCGTCCATATAAACAATTGTTCCAGTGTGATAATAAACTTACAACCTTTTTACTTTTGATATTCGCTGATAATTCATTGTAATTGTTTATAATTCAAAATATAATAAAAAAATCACACTGTGCGATAAAGTAAATATTATCGCACACTGTGTCATAATCTGATTTATGACACAGATAATGAATGCATAAACATCAAATTATCGCACGGTAAAAAATAAAAGAGGTTATATTTATAAAATACATATAGATATAGATAAAATCATTCAGGGAATTTAAATATTATTCTGCTTGAGGGCCTCAGCTACAGCTACATCATAATAATGGTATATCTCTGATACAAGCTGGTGCTTGTATCAGAGTGACGGTGAGGCCAAAAATGTCCGCGATCCTTCTATGTATGTTATCAAATTGGTTCCATATCTACACGGGAAAGCGGGCTTCAATTTTATGTGAAGCGCAACAAAGTATGTAATTATATCAAACACAACACTTTGCACTTCATAGAGTATTATTACGAAACGCGTCCGTATTCACAGAGAGTCAAATGCTTAACTGCCAGTTAGTAAACTCTCAGTTAAATATTAGGTATTTTAACTGCTATTAATAGCCACCAATATGACGTGTAATCCCTATATATGCTATAATAATGTAACACAAGTTCTGAGAGGACTGTAATTTATTTTAAACATAGACATGGTAACTTTTCCCCGGGGAAATTAGATACGCGGCTATAGAATACGTCGCAGCAGAGGCTATGATTCAAAATTTCCATTTGTTAGCTATTAAATAAGTTACCTAATGTATGAAAATCTATGACAAGCCTCATCAGAATTTTAAAAATTACCCTCGGGAATAGGACTGTTAAGTGACTCTCTAATTCTATGGAAAATGACTTTCCTTGGATACGAAGAGCATACAGAGATTATGTAGTAATATCCAATAGAAGTCTAAATTTCCATAGAATTGGAGGGTCACTTAACAGTCCTATTTAACTGATTCTGACTGGGTAATCATAGATTTTCATGCATTAACCTATATTTCATAAAAGCGGTCAGTTAACTAACTACCAGTTTAGGGAAATTTTAATAGATTTCAATTTTGATATTGAAGATTGATATTGTAACCCAAAATAAAGAAGATTGTTGTTTTTATGAGCGGTAATGGAAAAGCCCAAACTGATAGCAAAACTTCAGTTAACCAACCATTGCGTGGAAATCTGAATCTTCGGTATAACTCTAACTCATCAAAATTCTCTAAAGGATAATAAATACGAGGACGTTCAGCCATATTTACAAAAATGATAGATCTACAACAAAATCTAAGAATATCTATTAATTAATTTGACAGTTATAGTGATTTAACTGCTCCCCATGCACGGGTTAAATTTTAAGGGGCAGTACAAGGTGAAAGAGCAGGTATCATGCCTGCCTCTCAGTTGAAGGGTAGAGATATCAAGCATCATGAGAAAAAATCTTCAAATTGTTTCTTCAAATGGTTCAGTTACTTAGTGCGAATATAGTAGACAGTGTAAATACCCTCGAATTATATGGAAATTTAATACGCTCTTCGATACGGCTCTATTTCTGCAATGATATCAGGTATCTAAGGTTCTATTAACAAATCAAATTTCATAGAATTCGAGGGTTACTTTAACGGTCTATTCCAACAAACTCTACTTCATTCCCTGAGTTCCACTATTCTATAGCTACTAAATAAGTTAATGCATGAAAATCTATGAGAAGCCTCGTCGGAAATACGATATTAAAATGAAACATGAAACTGGCTATCAAAATCTCGTCCATGACAATTCCAAGAAAGTTCACTCTCTAAAATACAGAAACGCAATCGCTGGATTTGTCCCACCAACGCGCACAATTTCCTATCTCCGCCATTATAAAACCATCGATTACAAATTGATGTCACTCTCGAACGCCTAATTTGATTTTAATACTTCTTATATGTTTAGAAAGTGCTATTTTGGTATTTTCTTAAAGGGAAAGAATTATTAAAATGAGACTAGGCGTTCAGGAGTGACACCAATTTGTAATTGATGCTTTTATAATGGCAGAGATAGAAAATTGTGCTCGTTGATGGGACAAAACCAGGGATATGCGTTTCTGTATTTTAGAGAGCGAACTCTCTCTTGGTATCATTACTCGATGATTATAATGTTATTATCAGAGTTCCTCACAATTTGTTACAGCTTTGCAATATTCTAATATGTATAGAATTGAATAATCTAAATAATAATTATAATTATATAATACCTACAGTCCCTTTCTTATAAGACTTCATTATTCAATTTCGTAAGGCTCCTTGCATATACATTTTAAATACAATTAAACGCAGATATCTCTCCTCTATGAATTCCTCTATGTAACTGCAATTTATAGGATCATTTTTGTAACAATTTCATGCAAATGTAAATAAATCAATTAAAATTTAATGATTTTATAATAACGGAATCGTAGGATTTTCTCATTTTATATGCACTGACAAACATGCTTGAATATGCGGGCATATTCTCTCTGTGCTAACAATGTTTCTACAAGCATGCAGAGTTATTATTGTTAATTATTATAATATAGACAACCGCATGTTTTAGCAATGTTAGCAAGTCATTTATTATTATAAATGCGTTTAGTTTAAATTGAAAACTTTGAACAGAGATTCCTGATAGAGATTAGAAGTGCATATAATTATTGTAGGTATTCAGATAGGATTGTTAGACCACTCGACTTAAGTGACACATGATTTAAATGATTTAATGGTTATTTTCACAAAATTTGAAAAGTGGCACTTTTCAATACGAGGTCATTCGAATAAACGCAAATTGGTTAATTGTTTTAAATTGGTGTGTATTTCCATGGAATTTTCAAGCGTATTTTAACAGGGTGTACTTATCTAACAGGTAATTTTAACTGAGAATCCCAATACGAGGAAATAAGGCTAAATTAACCAATCTCAGTCCCGCCCACCTCAAGATAGAAATGGAAAACACAGCTGTTTTCAGGATATTGCGGTTTTTTGTATTTTCTTTTAGTCAAAGAATTATCAAAATTCTTCAAGGCATTCATGCGTTACGAGTGTTTAAAGTTATTGATTTTATAATGATGACGATAGGAAAATTAGGTTTTGTCCGGCACTATTGGCGACAGACTTGATCTACTACTCAAAACAGAGAAGACAAAAAGACGATTCGATCTCTATGAATTCTGTAAACAGTAAAGAAAGAGTCAGTATATAAGGATGAAATCTTTATTTTTATTTATGATTAAAATGTGAATAAAAAAATAGTAAATATGCAAAAAATAGTATTATTAACAATAAATTCTATACGAATATCTCTTTAAAATGATTGTAAATGTTTAATGATATAATATTAAAACAATGTTTGTGATTATTTGTAATTTGGAAAACGAAAGCTTTCCTAACAGACTTGAATGAACGGCATTGTAATTACTGAATATTATTTATCTTCTTTTAGCAGGCACATTTTAATAAACGAAAAGTAAACCAAATACGACTAATATAATAACATAGAAATAATGTTGTAATGAATTGGGGCTCACAGTATGACCATTATTATCTGTTGATGCTAATCTATACACTGATCGAGTTTCGCTGACGGAAGTCTTAGTAACGCAACCATAGTTTCCTGGATGAAAGTTACACTGATCATAAATGAAATCTGTATAACCATTGGCCTCTTTAGGTAAAGCAAACGGTTTAAATTTACATTTAGTCTCTGACGGTAATACAAAGTCGAACTTGTTTGTGAAACCATGTATTCTACATCGTAGAGTGAAGGTATCGTTCCGTTTTAAGGACAAAGTTGTAACACCGGAATTAGGCTGGATTTCAATACCGTTGACAAAAAATTGTACATTCATTGAACTACCGAAACTCACATATTTTACAGAATCTATGTGATACAATGGATTCCTTGGTCCTTCCGGTAGAACAGACAAATTGTAAAATCCTTCATATTTGCTGTCTTTGAAAGTAAGAGACATATTCTGACCGACATGTATCAGTTCATAAAAGGATACGTCCGAATTTTCCTTGAAATACCACCGAAATTGAGCAGCATTCGTACTGCGCTGTTCATCTTCAAAAAAATAAACTTTCGACTGAAAAAGCACATTATCCTTTAGTTTAATGAATTCTGGTGTGGTGGTAAAATCAACTGCCACAATGTTGTGCTTGTCTCCCAAACATGCACGCAAACAATTTAGTAAAACAAATAGAATTTCAAAAGTATATTTCATCTCTATCACATTATTCACAATATGATTGATACAGTCAGTCTGTGATTAAATAATAATTCAACAAAGGTAACGCTAACACACGACTATAGCCTATCGACTCAATCTTGACTGAATTCCGCAGTGTATAAGCAGATTTATGATTGGTATTTCTTTCATGATCACAAGACAATGAGTGTCTTAACATTAGACAATATTCTGCTGACAATGCTGCAAACCTCCTCCGTACATCAGTGCAATATGCTTAGAGTTGTTGTGCATTATGAAGAACACACAAAAACAGAATGTGTGTCATAATTTGTGAATTAATTTTAACCACAAAATTATTTAAAATGTGAAATTCAATATTAAACTATGATATTAAATTAAATTATAAATGAAATAATTAAATCTGTTTAAATTCCATTTTGGTTTTCATTAATTCTCATGCATATCTAAGAATTAGAAAAAGACGGTTTTTGTGAATAAGTTATGAATGATATTAACATTCATTAAATTTAACATAATATCCATAATTCCATTGTAATTATAAGAAACTGAGATTAAGGTTCAAGTGACTGATTAAATCTAACCACCAAAATATTACAAAACAAACAGTATTCTGTAAATTCAGTTTTGATTCATTACACGCGTATAAAGAATACATTCTGTGGATCATTCTCTATCTAACAATGAGTTTTGAGTTAATGCTAAAGAAAGTGGGAGTATGTGGCAGATATCAAGCTACTGTCTTGACTCTCATGATCATGTCCAAAATGTATCCCGGAATAGTTACCGTTATTCCAGTGTTAACTGCCGGATTTATGGAGCATCAATGCAAACTACCTTCACCAAATACTACCGACTATTCAAGATACAATATCACCGCTCAACAATGCTTTCTACTTTATAACGATACTCTCACTGGTGAAGTCACCAAAGAGAAGTGTACACAATGGAACTTCTTTACCGACAAGTATATTTCCACGATTCGCAGTGAGTTCAATTTAGTTTGTGACAATGAATTCTTAGCACAACTCGCTACAACTATCTACTTCATCGGATTTATGATAGGTTGTACATTCTACGGGAAATTGTCTGATACATTTGGTCGTAAAAAGGCGATTCTAGTTGCGGCTGTACATACGGGTATTTTTGCTTTACTATCGGCATTTGTACCCGCTTATTGGGTTTACGCAGCTCTACGATTCGTCACTGGAATAGGTAATGGAGGATTGTTAGTAACACTGTTTGCCATGACTGCTGAAGTCACAGATCAAAAAGTGAGAACTATCTTCTTAATGAATGTTCAGAACGGTTGGGCATTGGGTGTCTGCTTTCTAGCTATCGTTGGATACTTTGTTAGGAATCACATATATTTGCAAATAATCATGGCTATGAGTATTGTTATGCTATCCTTAATTGCATTCCTAACTTATGAGTCTCCAAGATGGCTTTACGGTACTGGAAGAATCGAACAAGCTGATGAAGTAATGAGAAACATTGCAAGAATCAATCGCAGAGAGTTAGATGATACTTTTACTCTTCAACATTCGTACGATGAAATGAAAAAGATGGAGTCTTTAGCATCACAAAATCAGCAAAGCTTCTACAAAGTGTTCACATTTCCGGGATTACGTCGTGTGACTTTGTTAGTTTGGTGGAATTGGTTTGTGGTCAGTCTAGGATACTTTGCAATTGTGTTTATGCTTGAAGGACTAGGTGGTAACGTGTATGTTAATCTTGTGGCTATGTCGTTAGTGGAATTACTAGCAAGACTTGCAGGTCTGGTTTCTGCAATGAAACTTGGTCGGCGAATATCCATGGCAGTCAGTTACGGATTGGGAGGTGTGTGTTGTATTGTTTGTGCTTTTCTGTATGGAAAAGAAGAATACGAGAAGGTTGTTCTCGGAATAGCTTTCGTTGGACAGTTTTTCTTCACTGCTGCATTTGCGTTTATCTGGATGTATTCAGCTGAAGTATTTCCAACTGTCATCAGAAATTTTGGATTGGGAGCCGGCTCTGCTATGGCCCGTATTGCAGGCATGTTAGCGCCTCAGATTGGTCTTCTAAGATATGTTTATGTGCCCCTTCCGTTCCTCATTCTTGGAGCACTGCCCATAACTGCTGGCATAGGTAGTTTGTTCCTACCCGAGACAAATAACCATACTCTTGCAGAAACAATCGAAGACGGTGAACGTTTTATTCGTCGAGGAACCATTACCTGGGAAGGAGTATTGAAAAGTCAAAATGACGATATCGATCCTGAAGAGATAGTGCTTCCAAACGCCAAAGAAAAATCATAGAATATCATTTGAGAATATTTATGATATTGTTCATTGAGTAAGTTTGAGATAACATCCTTTAAAAGTAAAAAATCATAAAGTTATTTTTCTAGCAGATTTCCTTTCTATATAACCTTTGTAATGATAGTTTAGGAGGAAATTTGATTGGAATGAATCTAAATTACCTACTTAAACTGACATTAACATATACCTAGTTAAAATTAAAACTGTCAAAAAATGAAATCTAAATTTCTTGTCTAAATCCTTCTAAGCTTAGGCTTAGATTGCTGATAACGACATACAGTCATTTTAGGTCAAAATGGACTATTTTTTTCTGATTTCGATATCTTTGGCTACAAATAAGTTTAGCCAATATGACTTACATGACTTATAGAGATCGATATAATTGTTATATTAATGATTCGTAAATATTGTCTTGTGTGAAGTTTAAAAACATAATAATTCACGTAATTATCACGTATCAATTTTTTTATTGTATTACGCTTCATTACTCCAATGATTTAGATATTGCAATAATGCTTAAAAGTACCCAGTTGCTTGTTCATTGTCTTAATTCATAATACATATAATTAATGTTCTTCTCTACTACAATTACTTACTTACTTAGCTCAGTGAATGATTTGTGTAATTGTGCACAAATCAATATCCAAATCGATGTTCAAAGTGTGCCACAAGTGTGTATATAAATAAACTTGTTTAATTTCATTACATATAAAATTAAATCTAAATTATAGCATATATACCTAGGCTATACTACAATAATAGAAATAATACAGAAAGTTCATCACCTCGTAGAATGGTTTATATTTTGATATTAATGGCTTACAAAAGAATGAAAAACCAAGAGCGACAAAACCATAGAAAAAGATTTAAAAGATGTCTATATTACATTTTCAATTATGTAGACCGACAATAAGCTTTTAGATAATATTGAGTAATAAAGTGTGTATGGCGCCAAATGAAAAGAAAGTGCAATAAAATAGTTTTTAACAAAATATCAATCTACTGAATATTATAGCATGAAAATTATAAAAAATTGAGAAGTTCCTCTATTAACGGTTGCCTAGCGTACTAGAATTTCACAAAAAACGAAATGACCAAGCAATTCTATAAATAAGAAGGTTAAGATAATCATTATCTTTTTTTATTCTCAGAGTATTAAACACTTCGTTCTCATTAATTCTAAAGCAATGCTAATTGTTATTTGGAATGCAGACATTAATTAATGTATTCATTCCAACAGTCAATAAGCGATATCATAATACAAAATGACGCAACCTAATATTATGTAGTTGTTAATTGTAAGGTTAAAAATCAAATATTTTCGTATAAAAGTTTTTATATGGTAATAATTCACTTTATATTCTCCATCATTCATAGTACTTACTTAAAACATTATTTGAGAATGTTCTTTTAATTCTGTCCTTCTTTTGCGTTTGGAAGCACTATCTCTTCAAAATCGATATCGTCATTTTGACTTTTCAATACTCCTTTCCAGGTAATGGTTCCTCGACGAATAAAACGTTCACTGTCTTCAATTGTTTCTGCAAGAGTTTTGTTATTTGTCTCGGGTAGGAACAAACTACCTATGCCAGCAGTTATGGGCAGTGCTCCAAGAATGAGGAACGGAAGGGGCACATAAACATATCTTAGAAGACCAATCTGAGGCGCTAACATGCCTGCAATACGGGCCATAGCAGAGCCAGCTCCCAATCCGAAATTTCTGATGACAGTTGGGAATACTTCAGCTGAATACATCCAGATGATGTCAAATGCAGCAGTAAAGAAAAACTGTCCAACAATAGCTATTCCGAGAACAACCTTCTCGTATTCTTCTTTTCCATATAGAAAAGCACAAACAATACAACACACACCCCCCAATCCGTAACTGACTGCCATGGATATTCGCCGACCGAGTTTCATTGCAGAAACCAGACCTGCAAGTCTTGCCGGTAACTCTACTAACGACATAACTACAAGATTAACATACACGTTACCACCCAGACTATCAAGCATAAACAACATTGCAAAGTATCCTAGACTGACCACAAACCAATTCCACCAAACTAACAAAGTCACACGACGTAATCCCGGAAATGTGAACACTTTGTAAAAGCTTTGCTGATTTTGTGATGCTAATGATTCTTTCTTTTTCATTTCGTCGTATGAGTGTTGAAGAGTAAAAGTATCATCTAACTCTCTGCGATTGATTCTTGCTATGTTTCTCATTACTTCATCAGCTTGTTCGATTCTTCCAGTACCGTAAAGCCATCTTGGAGACTCATAAGTTAGGAATGCAATTAAGGATAGCATAACAATACTCAAAGCCATGATTACTTGCAAATATATGTGATTCCTAACAAAGTATCCGACGATAGCAAGAAAGCAGACACCCAATGCCCAACCGTTCTGAACATTCATTAAGAAGACAGTTCTCACTTTATGATCTGTGACTTCAGCAGTCATGGCAAACAGTGTTACTAATAATCCTCCATTACCTATTCCAGTGACCAGTCGTAGAGCTGCGTAAACCCAATAAGCGGGTACGAATGCCGATAGTAAAGCGAAAATACCCGTATGTACAGCCGCAACTAGAATCGTCTTTTTACGACCAAATGCATCAGACAATTTCCCGTAGATAGTACATCCCATCATAAATCCGATGAAGTAGATAGTTGTAGCGAGTTGTGCTAAGAATTCATTGTCACAAACTAAATTGAACTCACTGCGAATCGTGGAAATATACTTGTCGGTAAAGAAGTTCCATTGTGTACACTTCTCTTTGGTGACTTCACCAGTGAGAGTATCGTTATAAAGTAGAAAGCATTGCTGAGCGGTGATATTGTATCTTGAATAGTCGGTAGTATTTGGTGAAGGTAGTTTGCATTGATGCTCCATAAATCCGGCAGTTAACACTGGAATAAGGGTGACTATTCCGGGATACATTTTGGACATGATCATTAGAGCCAAGACAGTAGCTTGATATCTGCCACAGACTCCCACTTTCTTTAGCATTAACTCAAAACTCATTGTTAGATAGAGAATGATCCACAATTATATATGCGTGTCAAAACTGAATCAAAATTGAATATACTGAATACTGTTTGTTAAAGACATGTAATTTTCTTAATCATACAAATCCTTGTCATTTGCTGTTTCAATTAGGTATACCTCAAAGCACAGCGAGCCAATCACCCAGTTCTACAGTTAGAATGTTTCCAACATGCAATGCAATGGCTTGGTGAGATAGGTGTTGCTGACTTACTGCCAACTAACAGTGCGTTCCACACATAGTTTAACGAAAAGCTTTAAAGATAATTCTTTCTAGTCAATATGAATATTTTGCACATGAATACACAAAATCAGATTCAAAATATTGTCAGTTATGGTGAAGTCCATAATAAATGGTTTTACATAGTTACATATGTGAGGGAGGCATTATTGAGGACATTCTTCTTCATTCTCGAAGAGACTTATACACTATAACCTCTCTGTTATTCCTTAATTTAAATTAAAACGCTTTGATTTGTTTAGAATTGGACAATAACATTATCCTGTCCTGCAATATTTTGTGCTCTGTCGCTTTGGATGGTCGCATAGTTTTCTAAATAGATGTGCATCTATTTAGGATTGATTTTATCAAAATGCTTGTCTACAGTCTAAACAAATGCCCACTCATTTTACTGAGTAATACATGCAAATTTTATTATAGACAATTACTAAGTAAGAATGCTTTACGTTAGGGTGACAAAATGCCTCATTAATGCTA
>JAYMFX010180207.1:0-11387 GCA_036784945.1 Monocelis spectator | reverse complement strand
TACTCCATATCCCAGTACTCTATATCCCAGTACTCCATATCCCAGTACTCTATATCCCAGTACTCCATATCCCAGTATTCATGTACTAGACTTGTAGTAGAAAAATTAAATTTTATATCTCTATGAACTCTGTTCTATATTCAGAATTTATCTTGTTCTACAGTACTAAGAACTATAGATAGTGAAATCTATGAAAATTATGTAAGAAAGTTCTCGAATACACGACTTGGTGGAGATTTTGATGGAGATTGGTAACCATGAATATATGTTTCTGAAGTCAAGCAAATGAGTAGTCATGAAATATGGAATGAATCAAATCTATGAGGGTCTTTATATATCATCTTTCACATTTAACAACAAGAGTAAGTTTTCAAACGAAGTTAAATTCTATTTTTATGATGAAATTAGAATTAAAATATTTTTTTCCGCGTATATTTCCAAATCTCAATAAAAAAACTGACTTTAGTCATAAAAGCTTCGCAAGTTGCGTTCCATCATTTCTGTAAGAAATGTCTAATACGCAAAACGTTTGCAACAATTTTCGAAATATTCATATTTAAAAAAAGATCTTTCGCTATTTTCTATATAGCTGTTACCTGCTGTAAGCTAAATTTATTTAAAACACTATTTTCTTATGACTCATAATATTATATTGCTAAACGGAATTATAGCAGACTTTTCTCGATTGCAACACTGCAAAAGAAAATGCATTATTGTCGGCGAAAATTCGTCTGATTATTATCTATTATATTTATCCATCAAAGAATGTAATATTATCGATGGATTCTTTTATTTCTATAAATCAAAGAAAAACTTATATTCATAAATCAATTATTCGGAATAAACGCGAGTTCGTAATATTCGAATGTCTGTTTTAATGATATTGACATAATCATATAAGTAATCTATCACTCAGTATAGATTTTATAGAAGTCAAAGGAATATCTATGATGTCACATTTCTGAGTCTTCTTTCTATATATTGAGAAATTGAGAAATTTAGATTGCTTTTATAAACAATAGTCTTGTCATAAATAAATTTCATTAGTCGAGTTCATCCCCTTATCATCATATCCATCAGCATTCATGAATTTACATATTTGCTATTTGCGGCGAATAACTTCATACGGAATAAATTCAGTTAATATTTTTCTGATTTGGCATTGTATGATGATCTGTATAATAAGGCGAGTTTTAAAAATTGTCATACAATAAGAATTTCTACTTTTAATTTTACATCCGTATATGTTATACCTATATTTAATAATAAGTCAACGTTTTGTGAAACTCACGTATTAAATTTGCTTTATTCTTTGCGCGTTTTGCCCGTTTATTTTGAGATTTCAAAATTTTCTCGAATTTGAGCTATGAAAATATGTTATTTCATATGCTGACTTCTTCGTCTTCTTCGGTGGGAGAGTTAGTTGTTGTTGACTCGCTCGGTTCAGCTTGGAAATTAAAATTGAGAATTTTCAGCGTCTAAAACCGCCGCATAAAAATTGTTTAATCCCTATTCTTTGAAAGTGTATTTGCTGTTGGCAGTCAGAAAATGTAGAGGTATCGTACAGAGAGTCAGTGAGAGGAAGTGTGAGAGAGCTGTTCTGCGGAGTTATATGGGAGGGAGTCCAGCTCGCTATAGTACGGGAATGAACTTTCTCTATGCATTCTCTGGGAAGATCGGGAATCCAGTGTGAATGTGATCGCTCGGAGAAGATTTATGCCATTGGATGTGCGTCTTCTTTAAGAATTGCGTTTCTCTTCCAATGAAACGGAATACTCTAAAAAATTAACTCTGCTAAAAATTCTTTCTGAGTAAAGAGATGCTGTCAGAATTGTGATCAGAGGATTATCTCTGAATGATGAATTCTTGCAGGCAATGAACATTCTCTTCAAAATATTCATCCCATATAATAGACAGTTATATTGAGATACAAGTAGTTGCCTCTAAACTTTCGGTATATTTTGCTCTTCTGATAAAGCAAACTTTCTATAAAATATTCAAATTATATTGATTACCAAGTACTGCTTAATATATATCATATATAGTATATCATATATAGTATATCATATATAGTATATCATATATAGTATATCATATGGTAGTATATCATATGGTAGTATATCATATGGTAGTATATCATATGGTAGTATATCATATGGTAGTATATCATATATAGTATATCATATGTAGTATATCATATATAGTATATCATATATAGTATATCATATATAGTATATCATATATAGTATATCATATGTAGTATATCATATGTAGTAAAACCTTTTTTCGATCCAACAAGGATCGTTGTCAAGGAAACAAATCAAACAATATAATTTCAATAAATGTAAAATTGATAAATTAGAACCATTAAAACAAAATTGTAAATTCTAATCTATTTGGAATGGACCGCTTATCCAACTTTTATTTAAACATCAGTATAATAATAATAGTATATTGTAAGTTTCATTCCCAAATTTTAATAAAATGCGAATTAATTCTTGGATATAATTAATATATGTACACCATATATATATATTATGGTGTAATATAAGTTTCTGAATATCACAATAAATGAGATCAGATCGCAAATCGAAATAAAAGAGCATAATTTCTTTTAAACATTTGAAAAACGCAAATATACATATGTTTTCCTACGTATAATCGTCAGGGTATACTCCGCACATCCACCCGTAGTGAAAGACGTTGGAAGAATTGGCGGACATGGAACTGTAATAGAATAGGAGCACATTGTGCTGAAAATTATCTGTCATTCAGGCGATAATAACACTTTTTAGAATTGTTTAAATAATTCCAATTTATGATATGCACATGCTTCCATTTATCATTAATGTTTCTGAGTTTCTGAGTTCTGAGCTCATAGACAACTGAAAGATGCGGATTGAAAACCAAATGGTGTTCGGAAGGATAGACGAGTTTCTACAACGTTAATATGATTCATGTTGGAGGCGGGCTAATTCACTGAACTTAGCCCCGAAATTCCACTACGAAGTTTTATTTACTTTACTTTTATTTTATAGTTGTTTTTGTTATCTGTTATATACTACTTTGGATAGTAATACAAAACTACAGGAATATTAGTAATTATAAGTTAATAAATAATAATCGGTATTATAAACAGCAATGAAAGCAATGATATCATAACACATCGTCAACTGGTTTGAGGTCTCAGACTCATACAGTAAAGGCAAAAAGGCGACCCAGAGTCTTAAAGAATTTGGGACCTTGTCGATTTCAGCAGATAATGAATAATCAGGATTTCACTGCACATTTATTTATGTTACTTCCAGTATAACAGCATGTTTTGAGTATCTATGAGGAAGCTCATCCCAATTAACTAAAGATGAATTGTCCAGAAAATTATTCATTTTTGAGAGAGGTTTTCTTAACAATTGAAGTTATCAAATATTTAGCATAGTTCATCAAAAACAATGAAAGAAACAAATTTAGTGTTTTGTGAACTCTGGAATGTAAAACAAACAGAATGTGTCTTTTATTTAATAATTGCTCTTACTTTGATGCAAACAGTTAGTCATTGAATGAGGATTTAGATGACTGACTTTAGAAACTGTTTTATAAACAATGCTATTTTCTGTATTGTTTTATTGTCTTATTATCTCACCAGTAAGCAATGAATAATCCCATTGTCAGTTTGCAACACAAGAATAGTTGAAGATACAAATTATCTTCATTTTAGTTTGAATAATGTTTCGATAAGGTTGAATTGAACAATGTTCTGGTATTTCCTCATCTCTCTCCTTATTTTCAATATTATTCGAGCTGATCAATTCTTCTACAAGACGAAGATTCGAGCCTGCATTCTCAATCAATACAACAAAACTGAGACCAAACTCAGTACTGACAGTAGAATAGATTGCTCGGTTCTCTGTCTGAATGATATCGATTATTGTGAGGGATTCCAATTTGAATGGACAAACAACATTCCCGACTGTTTTCTCTATTCTGGAGGGTCATCAGTCAATCGATTTATCGAAGAGCCAGCCTCATGCTCTGATCTGGTAGAGCTCTATTGGAGAAAGGATCTGAGTGTTGGTAATTGTCGCTCTGACTACACTCTCTCTCATCCTGATGTTCCTCTCTCGAAATACAAGCTCTCTCCAAACATGATGACATTTGATGATGCCGAGCTCCTGTGTGAGAGTGAAGGTACAAAATGGTCCAACTCTCTACAATGAATGAGTTTGATTATGTTCGTTCTGTTTATATGAATACAGGTGAGAGAGGTTGGATTGGATTGAGACAAGCTCCGAACTCCCCGGAGCCGGCTGAAGGCTTCTACTGGCATCGATCAAAGGAAGTGAATCAAAGTGGAATCAGTTGGAAAGATTGTCAGCCTGACAATCGTGACGGTAACCAACATTGTGTTTCTTTTCAAAATGTCAGTCCATTTTATCTGAGTGATAACAAATGCTGGAGACATTTGTATGTCATGTGTGAGTGCAGCTTCTTCATGTGCTGAGAAAGAAATGTGACTTTATTTATCAATTTTGTGAGACAATGAATTACTGTAATTACTTAACTTAACTATTTAAATTTCTAAATAAAAGCAATTTTATGAGGGACAGCTGCTAATAGTTCTATCATTTAAAAATGTCAGATTATGTAATGTCTACAACAAGACGCAGATTTTGACCCAAATGTGTGCGCATACAAAGTTTCAATTAGATATATCATTTTTAGAGATAATAATTATTTAATGATTTTAGACATATAGATGATATCCAAAATGTATCGAATTAATAAGTTTCTATGAGATTGTGGGACCTAAGAATACAAAGAATTCATAGTAAATGAGGTGAGGTTTTATACGAGAAAGTGTTCATAAATGAATTACATGAAAGTACTTCATAATATGACAGATGTCTTGATAATTCAAATTTATCAGGCCCTGGATTTTAAGAAAATCATCTCCTGTGCATTTGAGATATCAAGCGTGAAACAATAATATCACATTGAAAACTCGCGTGTTATTACACATTTGAGAATTTACCGAGAATTTTACCTTGTAAAATTGTAACTTTCATATGTTTTGACACCCTGTATAAAAACAATGTAAATTTTTTATATACTTATTTGACGTTTTGTTGACCCTAATATGTATTTATTGTGCATAAGATTATAAAATATTTTGACATACAGTATGAAATCCGGGTGCAAGAAAATATAATAAAAGTGAGAATCTGATTCAATTATAGCCGAAAATGTCAAAAAGCGGTTTCTGTATCAATAGACACCGATCAAGGCGATCAAAAGAATGTTTGATAATGACTCATGGACATTACGAAAGAAAAAAATTCAAGCAGAGAAAGATTCATAAGATCCTTTTACATAAATTTATGTAAAAGGAAAGTCAATGAGAATTAGTTTAAACTAATTCTCATTGACTTTTCTTTATAAGATTGATAATTATGAAGACGATCCCGGCCTCCATACCCTCCTTACAAGAATAAGAGGTACCTACTATTTCAGAAATGGATTTAGAAGAACTCAGGTATTTTTAGATTTTCGAAATTAATTTGATTACCATGTTTTCCTTTATTTCTCAATATCCTATGTCCTACCGCATATTTTAATTTACCCGTATGTATATATAATAATATATATAATAATAGGTTTTATTTCCTGTAAAATTGAAAGAGAATTTCATTTTAAAGAGGAATGTAAGTTTCTATGTATATATCTATTGTAATTACTGTATGATTATGATCCTCCTTACTACTTCAATCATCTTTCAAATATCTAACATTTAAAAAAAATTTCAATTTAAACACTAAAAATATCTAACATTTTAAAATTATATGGTTGTCAATTAACTTAATTCTCTCACTCACTGGAAATATTGAAGTTATTAAAGTGTAGGATATATAAGACATTTTACAATAATTGAATCAGCTTCTCGTTATTTTATTGTGCATGCTCTGTATATTCTGTTCTTTATATTTTATGTAGCTATGTTTTACAGGAAGTTCTTTCTTGGCAAGATAGGTAAATTATAAAAGAAATTTACATTTTGCTGTATATTTATTTTTTAACTTTTTAATGCATTTTGTAGTTGTTTTTAATACGATTTTTAAAATTTATACATTTTTATACGATTGTTTAGACGACTTGGATTGTTAAACACAAAACTTAATAGTCCTATATCTTTTCTGTTAAGTGTTTTAACATTTTTCCATGTCGATGTCAAAAAGGCATAAGTTAAAATGAATATCTTTAAATGGGCTATCTTAATTTACCGAAAGTTTCTGTTTCGGCAAATAAATTAGTCGTGAAATGTAAGTAAAATGTTATTGAGTGTTTATTAACTGAGTTCATTACTGTATCAATTATTCTTTATTAGATTTTCCCTTAGTATAAATTTATCTTATGTGTCTAAACGTTTAAAATCTATGGATAAACTGAAATCTACGTATAACGTACTAATTTAAAGGTTTTAAGTGGTATTTGTCAATATAACTTAATAAATGTAAGTTAGAATAATTTCAGCATTGATCTATTTATAAGAACTAATTTAAAGTAGTCTAACTTTCAAATAAAAAACAAAACAATTAGGAATCTGTTAATTGACATATCATGCTTTTTAGTTTGAGATTCTAGTTTTACACTTTGCATTTATAAATTAACTTTTATATATAATTTAATGTCAGCCTCCATTATATTTTCTTGAGACTATAGATTAAAATTTAAAAAGTTGACATCAATTTATGCAATCAACCAATCAGATTTTAGTATTTCAGTCTATAACATGATGAACCTATTTCTCAATATGGGGTTGACATTTTTAATTTGTAGTGTATCAAGCAATAATATCATTCCATTCTTATTTGTCTTTAATTTAAACATACATAAGCTATTAGCATTTTGGAATGCAAGATAGTATAGCAAAACATATCCCCTTGTCTTGTTTATATAGACATTCCCTTGACAAATGGTTTAATCCATAAGTCATATAATTTCACTTGAAATTACTTTGCCATAATCTTATTGAATCAATTGTCAATACATAATGGTCCAAGTTAAAAGATTGTTCTATCAGAACATTATACAGATATTTAATCAGGCTAGACAAAAAATTATATGTACATGCTAGGGACTTGTAACTGACTCATTTTTGAATATGCTTGCAAATTCTATGGAAATAAACACACCCTTAACAACCCTACAATTACCAGTATGGGGAGTTTCTAAGGGTGTTCTAAAAGTCTATGGGAGTTTTCAAGTGTATGGGCAATAAAAAAATTAAGATAATTTTTTTTTAATATTTACAACATGTTAATTGTACTGTAGACTTTTTAATTATATGTTTTACATACTTGATAGATACTTGTTTTTATTAATTTAAGAAACTATAGGTATCATCATCTTAAAGATAGGTGTTTACTGCGATATGTTTGAGGTTCATAAGAATCCATTAGAATAATTTTTATTTATTAGTGCATATATACCATTTATCTTTTCAGGATTATGATTCTTTGTCAAATCCTGTCTTAAAATAAATTGCATAATGAACTATTTCATTTCACCTGTCATATAATTAGATCCATGTATAACTTGATTCCTTGACATCTACCTATGCTACATATGCCAAACAGTGTAATATTGATACCTAAAGTTACTATGAACTTAAAGGTGTGCCTATTTAATTAAAAATTAAATATGACAAACACTGATAGTGTGTACAGTGTACTTATAACCAGGTCACAATGTATATTTGTATCAATGCTGTTTATATAGACTAACAGACCTGATCATAGAATCTGTATGCTCCAGCTAATTATGTCTGTATTACAGCTGCAGACAGTGAGATAGGCACCCTACAATGTTGTTCAAAGTTATAACTGTCATGATCCTTGTAATTTGATGTTTTCTCAGTCATCTTAGCTGCCTGCTTGACAAATAAACCTTAAGCTGTTGACTTAAGCAAGTTTTGATATACTATGAAGTATAATTTTATATTCACTCAATTGTCTAGTAATATCCATTAAGCATCAAACATTTCCTTCCATTTAATCTAGAATGCATTATTGCTTAACTGTAATCCTAAACTTTTTGTTTCTTTTTTAGAATAATGCAGATCTTTGTAAAAACTCTAACTGGTAAGACCATCACTTTGGAGGTAGAAGCTTCTGACACCATTGAAAATGTCAAAGCTAAAATTCAAGACAAAGAAGGTATTCCTCCAGATCAACAGCGTTTAATTTTTGCCGGTAAACAGCTGGAAGATGGTCGTACTCTTTCTGACTACAATATTCAAAAGGAATCCACACTCCATTTGGTTCTTCGTCTGCGTGGTGGCATCATTGAGCCCACCCTGCGTGTGTTGGCTCAGAAATACAATTGCGATAAGATGATTTGCAGAAAGTGCTATGCTCGTCTTCATCCTCGAGCTACCAATTGTAGAAAACGTAAATGCGGTCACACAAGCAACTTGCGCCCCAAGAAGAAGATCAAATAAACTAAAAACTTGTTCTTTCTATTTCCAAGTACTGTTTGTAAAAGATCCATAATGCTTTGTACATTTAAGTGTTGAGAATAAATAATTTTTGAAGGATATAACTTCTAGTATTTGATTTATAACTCGAACATTTCAATTGGTATTATTGTTTAGAAAGCTAAGTCATTCTGATAACATAACACAAACTTTTTAGGTAGTAAATCATAATCTTGTTTCATTAAATTCTATTCCAGAAGAGAGGTTAATCTAATTGCAGTAGGTACTTTAAGAGTTACAACTATTTGATATAATTAATTTGTACTGTAGTTATTTACACACCCAGTGCGTTTGGTATTACATATTATTCAATTCTAACTTAACAGAAACAGATTTCTTTATATTCAGTAAACCGTTACTTCCAGTAGTAGAAATTCGATTAACTGAAAATTAAAATATTTCTGTAGACACCCCAAGCATTTTCAAAAATAACCAGTGCCATAATCTTGCCTTTTTTGCAAATAAACAATGACATATCGAAATAATATCTCAGCTAGCATGATTTTCTGTACTCCTATAATTCAGCCTTCCACAGAAGAACTGGTAGTTATTCTAACACATTATGAATTTTTTTAAGTTAAAATAATGAAAGAGAAACTATCACTATTCATAAAATGTTAAGTTATTCAAAGAAGTTTTGTCCCCTGTCTCTTTAAAAAATATATTGACAGTTAACAAAGCAAAGATTCCAGTGATAACATCATGGTTCGATCGTGTCCGTAGCTGTGAGTTTTGTCTGACTGAGTGCTGTGTCCGCAGTGGCTGACAACGCTTTTACCAAGCAATTCTCTTGGTTCGATTTCGTGTTCTAACAATCAATTCAATACCATCGTGTAGGTGTCTCGATTTGACTAAGCCTGATGATTTACCGGAATATATTATACTTGGCTATCATAAACATTTATTATGATTTGGTACTCACCTTTTATTGTTCTAATCATGTCTTATAATTGTGGTTGAAGTTAAAGCAATCCTCTTGGAATGTGGATATAATTAGCTATAATCTATTGTATAATTATAGCCGGGTGATTTTTTAGCCAATGGAAGGACAATGCGTATAACGACAGTAATTGGATGTCAATGGACAGGGACAACACAATAACACGAAATTTATCAAGAATTTTTTTTATTGCATAAACATATTGATGATGTATTGGAATAAAATGGTACAATTTATAGTAAAGATCATTGATCAGTTTAATAACAAAATTATCAATTTAAGAAGAACACAACAAATGAAAAACCATTTTTATGAGATTTTACAATTTATCCCCATTCTTATTTTCAAATATTCCTAGAAAGAAATTCGACAAACCACAATATTCTATTATTCAATGTTAGAGAAAATAAATGTGAAAACGTTCGGCCAATAAATTTATTATTTCTGACGGATTTCAAGAAAAAATGTTTTACTAAACTGAATGTAAGACTGACTGATGATGTACAAGCATTACCGAAACCGGTAATATGTAATAATAGTGAATATTCTTCTCCCAAAATACTTTTAAAATTTACAGAGAAAGATTTATAGTAATATACCATAGGCGAATCCGATTCATTTTCGATTTTTCCTCTTACGATCTTGCTTTGATGCATTGCTAGCGGCTTTTCTACCCTTAGCGACACCTCTCTGTACAGTTTTGAGTAGTTTTCTGTGCGTGCTTTGACTTTTGGGCATTTTATTGAGAGGCAGATAGGCGAAAGGATCCGGGCGGTTGTGCTTCTTCATATCGCCGGCGGCTTTCTGTGAGCGATAGGATTCTCCGAGATTGTATGTCTGAGTGGGACCACCGCTCTTCATGTTCCGATGGATTCCGATACCACCAGGTCGGTAGCGTTTACTTTCAGGAGGAGCTGTGTTGGAGGAGTCGGAGTCGGAGGAGTTCATGTCAACTTCATTTTCGTTCTCATCAGATACGCCATCGTCAGATTCTGAAATAGACGCACAAATTCATATAATTATAATCACTATTGACCAATCTGTGTAAAACCGAAGCTCTGAGGGTCCACCATACCACACGGCCCCCAAACATGAAGCGAGCCTCCTCGATCTTGTCGCATATGACAGACTAGATCATCGACTAATCCATTCAAACGATCGACCTAAATCATCCCAAAACACTCAGTTCTGACACCTACGAAACCTAGCGGCTTTATTTTCATTCGGAAGGCAAGGCTTCAAAGGTCTTAGGGCCTAGAACGCTTCCTTAAGGGTCGTGATTCAGTCCGAGTCTCCAATATCATCACAGAGTTCCCCATCCCAATGACATTTTCAATATCAGTCAACCCTTGCTGTCGAAACATGGAAGATGAAGAACAATTAAAAGAGCTTTGATATTGCACAGATTGGTTTTGAGAATTTTGCCATTTCTTAGAATGGTGGCATTAAACCTATTGAAGAAAAAAGAATTTTTGAACTTTTACAGGATGATTCCGGTCGCAGTCAATCGAAATTTGGTCATCGTTTTTAGGGAGGGAGGGTAATTTTCATGGAGGGTATACTCATAGAAATCAACTAATAGTTTATTTCTATGGGTATACTCAAAAAATTTGATTTCCATAAACATCACCTTCCCCAAATGAGATGAAAAATTTCAATTGATGGGATGCTTTTAAAAATATCGGGCTTCGCTTCGGTTAAGTCTATTCTACCTCAAGAATTTGAGAATGTTATTGAATATCTATTATATATTTTAAAATCGATATTTCTTGTTTGTAACTAAGGATGACCCATTTATATACAAATGAAGAGACGCATGACCATAGAGTAAGCACTCTTACTAGTAGATATTTGTATATCGATTTATGACTACCAAGCGTCAGAAAATCCTATCTCCACCATTATAAATTGGTGAAG
>JAYMFX010180096.1:0-11394 GCA_036784945.1 Monocelis spectator | reverse complement strand
GAATCACAGTTGAGTATTCGTTGATGATTTGCCTGCAGAATTTGATTTTCAATTTGTCTCCACAATCTCATTTAGACAACCACTCTTTAGGTATTACATCTTTATGGATTTAATTCTACAAACAAATGTTTATTCTTATTAAAGATAATCATACTATTATAAGTAGCAATACAAAATACAATAATTTCAAATGTAAACTCATTTTTAATTCTTACAATCAATTTTCCTGATTGCAAGAAATTGAATGCTAAAAATTGATAGGATACGTTATTATTTCTTTATTTCAGAGGGAATGAACACGAACCTGATGAAGAGGATGTGATCAGAGAGCTGGTGAGAGATAACTACCTGTGTGAGCATGTGCCCCACCTACGATTCTACTGTGATTAAAGAGAATTCATAATATGTATACATAATGTACTCATGTGATTATATAGGGGTCTAATCAGTATTTGAATGCGTGATTTTAGCTCGTCTTTCATGTCACAAGCAAATATTCCATACACCATCACGCTATGTCTTCTTAATTTCTTAAATCATATTCATATACTACATGCATCTGACCCATTTTATCTGTACACAGATTATATATTATCTACATAATCAAACGAAATTGTATAACCGATTGTCAAATTTTTACTACTATATAACTTTGATTTATTGAATGTGGCATTTTTAATTAAATGATTTTTAATTTTTTTCAATTACACATTATAGTTTTTTATTTAAATAGAAAGAATATCTTCTTTTTTCTAAGCTGTTCAGATTTCCTTGAGAAAATTCAATTATTTTCTGTAATTTATAGTTATGGATTTTACGATGCTGTAATCAGACCCAAATGGATCATTATTATGATAAGTAAAGTTGTTTATTCCCAATCAATGAAAAACATTGTTTAATATTATAATGAAAACTAATTAGTTCTTATGTGATGCAAAATAAACCGACCAGAGATGCTGTGTAATACATAGAAAAGGAGGGTCGCATCATATTGACTATAAGTACTTTTAAAAAGTGAAGAAGAGAGCTAGGGAAAAAATTACCAGGGTGGTATCTTCTGACAAATATAGTTTTGGAATATTCACATGTACGTGTTGGAATTTACTATAAAATCATCATGACTATACTATAACATTCGGTTATATTTTTCTTTACTAAATTTATGCCTTAAAATATTATTCATTTTGATATATTTTCTTTCAACTTTAGAATTTCTCGTCGCGTCGACCGTAATGTGAATAGGCCTTAACACTTTAATTTCGCGGGCATAAATCTGAATCTTCGTTTGAAATTTACTCCCTTTTAGTGAGGTTCCTTTGGGGCAAAATATCCAGGAAATGTTACAAATCGGATAAAAGTACCTACCATTTTATTTTAAGATTTACGAAAATCTCATTTAATTCTATAACCAACCCTCGTACACATCGTGCCGGTTAACAGAACAGCTATGATAATTTAGCTGAAAGGTCTCTAATTCATAGTAATTCAAATGACAAAGTATAAATGTCGTTAGGTCATTTATATTCATTCAACTCCTTTCAATAAACACTCGCTTTACCTACAGCTGGTTTTTATCTCACCTTTTTATTCTAATAACATTTAATACATACGAGTATAATAAATAAATATATCATTATGATATATACATGCAGAGTTAAGTAATCCAGCCAATATATTTTTAGTTGATGAGAAAAGAATTAACTATTACCTATTATATTAATCGAATATATTTTCATTAGACAAGTAGATAACATGAAGAATGTTATATAAAAAATGGACAAACTGTTTCAAGCAATAAAAACAAGAACGAAAGTATTCATTTCGAAACAATCCAATTAAAATGAAATAAACTTTTAAAAAATAATAAAATTGAATTATAAATGTAACAATCTAATGATAGACTCCAGTATTAAGAAAGTGTTCATTAATTAAATCTAATATTCACTATGCACTACCTTTTGCAACAGAATGAATTACGATTGCTTTCGATCACATTGTTGATATAGATTTGATAGAGAAAATGACACTCACTCAACTCATTAAAAGATATAAAAGTTATTTTCTGGTGACTATAGTCTACATATGACATCTGAATACAGTATAATAATCTAATTAAGGCGCCGAGTAAATCACCTCCAAAACAACCCAATTATAAGCCCTTTTAAATATCCTCTGATGAAGATTCTGAAGGATATTTGGGTCTTCTCGAAGTGGAAGCACCTGGATGAAATCGTATAGAATCTGAACTAGGTAGAGTTTCTTCGACACCACGCTCAATCACTAAAGGTCCACACGTCTCACTCCCCGGTTCAAATATTTGTCCGGAGTCGACTTTTTGACATATGCTGTTTAGATAGGAATTAAATTCTAAGTCACCTTGAGCGTAGACGTGATGTCCAGCACCATCGATAACCTAAAGTGTTATGAATCAAGAGGTTAAACATTGACAATTCATGTACCTAGTAAATAGTAATCTTAATATTTTGTCAAAGTCAATGTTGACTTAGTGTAGAATTAATAGCTTTTATTTAAATATCAAAGGTTGACGGCTTGCTTACTCTGACGTCAGTGTAGGCATCACTTCGTAAATAGCGTGCAGTAAGACCACTCTGTGAATCCATCCACGACCGACCACCATAAATGAAAGTAACTGCAACATCAGAATTCAGGTCCGCGACTCGTTTCAACATCGGTCGTTGCGCCCAGCCAATCGGATAGGACATAGATTTAAAACCAACTTCTCCACTGAAATGTACAGCAAATAGTTAGACACGCAAGTGAGCAAGAGTGCTCAAATCAAAGAATTTGCATTAAGGAAAGTGTCCTCATCTTTATTACAATTAAAGATGCAGCTATGCATTTACCTAGGATATTGAGCATTACAGTGGTAGATGTAATCCAAGATGGATCCCTGGTCTAAGGAGCTTGGCTTAGAGACTTTTCCAGCACTGGCCAGCTCAGATTGTTCACCAGCCATTTCTCCAAGCAGCCAACCAGGTGTTTGAGGACAATCGGAATTATTGCTTTCTTGCTTTTCCTACAATAATAATGTTATAATTCGTCAGTATATCCTGCATTTACTTTTAGATAATTCAAAAAGATAAGTTATTTGAGATATAAGAGATCCAATACTGACCTGCTTTTGAGTATCAGTAAATGCGAAATCCAAATCTTGTCTGAAACGGCGAATGAGCATAGGTCCGAAAGGTCCAGTCACTCTAATTATACTCAATGGGTTGAAGTGTGACAGAACGGAAGCTACACTTCGAATGATGAATCCTCTCTGAGAACTGCTTTTTGTAGTACTGCGCTCTGGAAATCCCCACGGATCAACAAGAACTAGATGGGATACTCTGTAAATATTTAAAATATCACTCATTACAATTAATAAATTATAAATAAGTATGCTTTCATAAAGTCATGTTTTTGTTTCTACTTATTTCAACACTGACTGATTTTACTAAGTACATTCTAAAGATATATTTCCTAAATTTAATAGAATAGGTAATAAGGATAAGCTAAGCTAAATCACGACTCACTTTTCTGGATGCTTAATTGCATATGAATAAACCAGATAACCACCAAGACTGTGGCCTACCAGGACAAACTTGTCCAGTTTCAAGTGGGCTCTCCAATCTTCTAAAGACTGAACAAATAAGTTTTCAGCTTCTTCTGCATCTTTTGGAAAATTTACACGCGAACTGCGACCAAATCCTAAAACATCCATTGCATAGACCGCTCTATGGTCAGCTAGTTGATCTATGTTCTTGCACCAGAATCCAACACCAGCACCCATTCCATGCACAAAAACGATGGGAGTTCTTGATTTGTAAGATGAAATTTGTCTATGCTTACTGCTCAAAGCCACAATTGTTCTAAGACGACATGTATTATCAAGAACAGGAATATAGAAACTTTCTATGTAAGATCGAAGTCCTGAAATAAATAGGTATGTTTTCATGTTACATGTTGACAACCTACATTATATTATTATATTTACTTTATTTCCATATTAATCACTATTCCTAGTAATATATATGTAATATGTCTAAAATAAAGAAATCCTAGCAATAAATCAACAAATTCTTAATTATAATTATATTGCTTACATCTTAAGTAAATGATTTTTATTTGATATAACTTAAGCTTGTTAGCTATATTCATATTAAGTATAATAAAGATAAAAATTTAATATGATGATAGAATTGAAGCAGAATAAAACATTAATGATTTAAGTGTAAAGAAAATGTTATTTAGTATTTGATAGCATTGAATGGAATGGATAGCCTTTTATAAATTGTGTTTCTATATACTACACTGCAAATAAAAACGACTATTTAACAAGACAATTTCATCATAAATTGTCTCTGTGGTACACCCTAATATCTAGCCGACTAGACAACATTATTATTTGTTCATAACTTGTTGCTCATATCTAGCTGACTAGATAATTGATAAAATTGCAGCATATCTAGCCAAATTAAAAACTAGCCGGCTAGATATTCATATAAATCATGGCATAACTTGTCTCTGTGGTACACTACATATAGTCGTTTTTATTTGCAGTGTATATGATTAATATACATTTAATTTTATCAATATAAAGTTTTTTATTCAACTAATAGTATATAATACATAAAAATAAATAATAATTAAATATTACTGCCAAGTAGTTTTGCTTCAGACAAGTAGAGTAAAACTTGAGAAGTAGGGCGCCAACTCAACCATTGAGGCCACCAGCTTTCTTGTGGAATTGGTTCTCTTGAATTTAAAAAGAAAATTTCTGTGATTAGAATAAATAATTAATTAAGCACAATCTCATTATCTGTTATGAGATAAAGCAGTAAAAATAACTATTATCATATAAAAAATTGCATATCAGTGAATAAAGATGAGCTGTGAAGGGTGATTTCACAGACTTAAGACTATCATTTTTTCAGGCTAAAAAGCAGTCACATGAACATTTGAGGATCTCTTCAGAATTTAAATTTATTTTTTAAAATCAGCTTATCAGGAAAAAATTCATGAACTAAACTAAATAAAAATAATTGAGAAAATGGTCATTGCTGACTGACATTTAAAAAATTATTTTCAACTTAATAACTTTATTACCATATATCCTGAATACAATATGATTGACATTGACATAAATTATTTATGATTAAATTCTTACATAGTAGAAAGGTTACAACCTATGTTAGATTTTGCCATTCTGACTCAAATAAGACAAAACTACGTAAGAGTTATATTTATGAGTGGCTGACAAACTTTCATATCAGCTGACTGAAGGCTATTTTTTAAACAAAATTTTAATTTCAACTAATATTATTTTAATCACTATAATAATTTAAAAAAATATATCAAACGAGTTCAAAAGACTACAATAAATATTATTACTTAGAGTTTTTTTTAAATGCCTATTTGAAAAATAATTGTAGTTAATAATAGTAAAAGTTTCATTATTATAGCATCTTATATATGTTTATAGTTTTAGTTTTCCAAACAATAATAAGCTCGGCCAAATATGAAATAATTGACTTCAAATAGTCGACTCATTTGTCAATTGAACTAATATTCGACTATAAATGTAATTTTATATCTTGTGTACCGAGAAATTATGCATAATTTTTATTTGTCTTCTTCATCTTTATTTTAGTTTTATAATAAAAGTCTAGTCTAAGATATAATTTTTTTATATATCATCCCCTCTTTTATTTTAATTTATATATTGACATACTAATCTGAGGTTAGAACACTTAAGTATGAGTTCACCTGTTCCTAATAAAAAGACTGGATACTGTCTTTACCAACTGTTTCGATAAAAGCTTTTGATTTATAAAATTATAAAATTAGAATATTAGATGTTTAAACAACAATTATTCAAATCTATACAATACAGTAACATTTTCTTAACCTTTGAAAAAATAACATAATTTTTTCCCTCAATAAAGTGTGCAATTATTTATAACTTTTAGATTTCAATGCCACAATTAAATGGAAAGAAAAGTTTTCAAAACAATACAATTCATGAAGTACCTGATAGTTTAAAAAAATTAGTTAGAGTTATTGTGAGAGCATTTTATAGTCGGGAACATAGTTTAATCATGGACATGCTTGTACGCAACTCAATTATGAAAGAAGATGATTTGTGTGAAAGAATACTATTTGAAAAAAAGCAATTACGAACATTGCTAAACACATTAAAAACTGATCAATTGCTAAAAACCAGAATTGTCCTTGACACTGATGCTGATGGAAAATCAACTCGTGTGAATTACTTTTACATAGATTATAAAGTAGGTTACAGCTATATTTTTGTTTTCTTTGAATTATATGAATAATATTGAGCTTTATTCTAAATTGTCAGATATAAAATATTTACATAATTAAATTAAATATAAGTATGTATACTCATGAGAGTATATAAGTATATATACTCATTTTTTTCTATCAGAGAGAATAAATTTCAGATAGTTCTTCTTATTGATATGTGTTAAGACCAGCATTATAGTCATATTGTCTTGCTCACAGTAATCTAAGTAAGATTTTTACTTAATGGGATGATGATGTAAGTGTCATCCACATATTTAATTATGATCTTATTTTCAAGGCTACTGGGCCAAGTGCTAACTAAGTGTATTATTTCTGCATTGGTTTTCTTCTTGTGGAATAATTGGTTTAGGAATTTAGTTGTATATCTTATCTGTGATGTTGGGCTCTTTTGTAGATGCAATCTTTGGAATAATGGTACATTTCTTCCATTGTTGTGGTATTATGGATTTTGCATTCACACAGTCGAGGAATGAATATATGGTCAGCACTGTATTTTAAGAATCACCAGGGAATCACTTTTTAGACTTTTTGTTTGGGAATGTGTTCAGTTCACTTATATTGGTACAGGACCTTCTTTGATGTTAGGGAATTGTAATTAATGTCAGTGGAGATATGTATAATGGTCATTAAGGTCATAATTTGAGATCTGACATATCTCATGTAAGTTTCTGTACTTAACACCTTTAGGTTGAAACAAAAGTTAAGCAGATGTATCAAAGAATACAAAACAAAATGATTGTAAAAAGGTTTTAGTAGTACATACCTACCGTTTTATTATTTCTCTTCAGTTGTTTGTTAATGTTGTGAAATATCGACTTGATTTAATGAGGCGTAAGTTGGAAAATGAAGAGCGTCAGTCCACCTCTCGTGCCTCTTTCAAATGTCTGGAGTGTGGGGCAACCTATACAGACCTGCAAGTTAATTGTTTACTTGATCCTATGTCTGGAACTCTAATTTGCACATATTGCCGAACTGAAGTGGTTGAGGAAGAGGATAATGCATCTCGAACTGATGCCAGAGCTATGATGGGTGCCTTTAATAACCAAGTATGACTACAGAGTTGCTACATATCTTTATCTTTAGATTAAAACTTATAGGAATTATGTAAAAACTAGTAACTGTAGTGTATCTGAGTTCCATTATTGGGAAAACTTTGTCTCTTGATATTATCATTGAATGACTATTCCTGACTTTGCATCTTTGTGATGCATTTTAATTATTATCCGACGATCTCTTGTTATTATTAACAACAATATTTACTTTCATTTTCATTGTGCTCTACAAAAATACAGAATTGCATATTTGATTTGTGTTGATTGTCTGTTGTTGTTGTTGTTGATATAAGGTGCGTGAACCTATCGATGTTATGTTGCTGGATTGTGAAGGCATTCATCTGTCTTCTAATGTAATGGAACCGGAGATACGCCCACTGGAGCCCAGAGATTCGGTAAGTTGTCAGTAGAAATTAAATCGTAATGCGAACTAAGGAAATTGAGGTAGTTGTGTGCATGAAGTTTTTTATATATTGCAAAAATCTATAAGCCTGCCTTTAATTTTATAATTCTACCAAAATCAAAGGACTATGTTAAACTTTATTATGTTAATAGGGGGATATGAATGGGCAGGGTAAATTAATGCCAACTGTATGGAGTGGTGACGCCAGTCGAGGAGTTGGATTCGGTGCCTCGCAGAATTCCGTTTCTGTAACCTTTGATTCTAATTCAGCCAATTCCAATCAACCAAAAGAAAGACCCGTTTGGCTTACTGAAAGCACTATAACTCAAGGTAGTAGCAATCAATTCTATTTTATAATAATTATTTATTCAACCTCCTTAATCGATATAACATTACCATGGGCACTGTATTTATTTACTTAGGTTTTGGCGGATTGCCATCTGAAGTTTCACAACCTCCGGCAGATGATTCGGTGACCCAAACATTGGCCCCTGGTCGTGTTCCCACTGCTCTGGGTGCCAGAGACAGTACGGTAAACTCTTCTGAGAAGATGGGCTCCGAAGAGATTATGCAAATGCTCTTAGTGTGTGAACGAAAGCATTTAAACCAACCACTCTCTACTGGTCAAACTAATTTCGGTAAGTTGTATTTCAGTTCTAATTTCTAAAAGATAATTACAAATTATATGATACGATTATTAATAAAACTGTAATCTTATTGGATAATCAAATAGATCTTAGAATGAAATTTCTTCAATGGTTGACTCATGAGACCACTATACTTGACTTTTATTGCTTGTTGTTAAGTAGGTAAAAAATAGCAGAGACGATGCATTGACCTACTTAACAATAACCAATCAGAACATTTTAGTTGTTTGTTCAAAAATGTCTTTATCAAACGATCTATTTAGTTGCTCGTCTATGCGTTATTGCCTTTTCTGAAATCTATACTTGATCTTCTAGGATCCTCATCTCGTAAAAGAAAGCCTGGTAAAAATCAAGTTGTGAAGTCACCCAAATCAGATGACGATAGCAGCTCAGATGATGTTGACAACAGTTCGGATGAAGGGGTTAATGAACGTGTTTCATCCAAAAAGAAAAGCAAGGCCTTCAAGTCTGAAAATGCCAAAGCATCAAGTAGGCCATATCCTTTATGATAATCAAGTCCAACAGTAACAAACCTGGCTGTTAGAATGTTTTGGATATTGTTCCCTGTTTTGATGTTATTCTTTGATATGATTAAGGAACTCTCTCCTTTTATATGAATATTTACTATTTACTATTCTCATGTTGTTTTAGATCATCAAGATACAATTCAATTCAAGCCCTACAAAATCAATTTAGGTGGTACATTATATGACTACAATGAAATATCTCCCGATATGATAAAATTAATGACACAAGAAGAGAAATCGGAATATATTCGTATTGGGAGGCAAATTTATAGTGATATTTATGAATAATTTTGTTTTTCTGCCATGAACTATTTCTCATTTATAAATGCTAATAAGGATGTGGAAAAAATTAATGTAACTTAATAATTACCTTTTTTCAGTTTAACAGTGTGTTGACATAGTTAATTCCTCCCATAAATTACTAGATTTTGAGAAAGAGAAAGGGTTAACCACAGCTTGTCATATTAGTTAAGAATACATTTGGAACCCTCATTTTAAATCAGGATGGTTGTTATGAAAATCTCAAACAAAATAAAACAACAGTTTATCTAATTTACTACCTTTAACTGATACAAATTGTGAAACAGTGTCTATGATCATTTGTTACTATAGTTACGTTCCAAAACTGTGAGCCCTATTGGTTCACAGATGAAGAATTTCTTATCACCATATTCTGAGCCAATCAAATTATGGATCATGTCACACCATTTTTACGATTAATTAACTCATTATTCATTTATTTGACTATCCATTCTACTTCATAGAAAATATAATCAAATAATTTGTTTTGAAACCCACAAAAGTGTACAGTATTATTTTTGTAATCTCTGTTTCTAAAGTCTATTTGCATTGCCGAGTTATCGGGAAACCATGTAATGTATTATAGACCGACTTTTTATTCTCTATGCATATTGCTGGAATTCGTTAAAAATTATGTAAAATACCTCAATTATAGATCATTTGAGAGTAAAATTCTGGTCACCCCAACATTGATCAACACAAAATCTAAGCTTAGCTTATCTTTTTTAACTCCTTTTGTGTCAGTGTGATTGTTGATGGGGTGTATTATTTATCATTTAATAGGAATGCTATTTTATTACTTAATTAGAGTTCACAGTAACTGATCTAATAACGCAGCCAAATCCATAGTTGTTACATCCAATGTCCATTCTCGATACAATCTAGTGTTCAATTATATGGAATAAATTTTAAACCATGTCTTTCTGTATCGCACGATTGCGAAATTTGCATTTTTTTCGGTGTTAAATTTGCTGTTAAATTTTTATACTTGTGTACAATAACTATATTACACTATGTTTCGTTCTGATATTTTCTAATTACTGTAATTTTGCTAATAATAATGTTAAATTTTTATCTTTTCATGGTTATTACTAATTAATAATGTTGATTCTGATCAACCACTGGCTTAATTTTATTGATTTTTTCAAAATATAATAAAGTAATTATATATTTTTACGTATATTTTTTGTAAAAGTATTTAAAAGGTAGACTTTCGAAGGAACATTTTTGTATTTAAAAAAAGCATTCTGGTTTCAACTTATTTGGGGTTTCAAGATACATTTTAAAAGTTAGGAACTTTATGCATTTACGTACTATAAACGTACACGCATATCTACAAACACATAAGTGTGCGTGTGACACATATTTAAACGTAACAACTGGATCATACGTGGTTTGGGATCCAGTATTTTAATAAATATTGTGTGGTTACAAAACGCCATCTATCTTTCAATGTGACAGATATATGGCCCTATATATAAATAACTTGTAAACTGTTCATTTAGAAAAATTTTAAAGTCTGATATAAATGTTCATAAAATAGTACTAGCACATTAAATTTGACATTTCAAGAAATGTAAGCTCACTGAGTTAGACATTTATTTACGATTATTTCATTTTATATTTTGTTTATAATTGACAAAATATAATTAGTTTTTATAATTATCATAATTTGAAAGATTTCGATTCTAGTTTTTTGTATTTTGACCATCGTATATGCCTCTCTTAGATATCAATGGTGTGTCTATCACTTTTCCTTTTGAACCTTATGAAGGCCAAATATCTTATATGTCAAAGGTTTTACAATCTTGTAAAGAGGTTTGTGGAATTTTTAATAATATTTTTTTGCTATTTGTAATTTAAACAATTTCTGGATTGATCTAGGCCTGCATACAAGTACATTTGATGTGAAATATTAAATTACAACATAGAAAAGAAAAACTATTAACATATTAGAAATTTTGTGGTGTAGTGATTGGATCATAATTAATTATGAATAAATGAAAATAGATGGTGGATCCAAAATAGAATAAAAGTTTATTATATTAACGTTTTGTCTTAACGACTTGTTCACAATAATGATCAGATAGAAAAATGGTATGTTATAGATATTAATTACACTGAAAATATTT
>JAYMFX010179985.1:0-11395 GCA_036784945.1 Monocelis spectator | reverse complement strand
AATTTGATTTGGAATTTCCAATTGTTTACAAGAATAGGATTTGAAATTTCCAATTGTTTACTAAAATTTAATACTGCTCTAACCGTAAATAAGGGTTTAAATATTTATCTAATTTATTATTTCAATTGTGAGGAATGTTTTCCTTTTATATTTTAGTTAGGATTTGTATTTTTCACAGGATTTCAAACCGCTTTCTTATGCGCTGGTGAGTCTTGATATGTGCTCATTACTTAATCCGACCGGTTGACAATCAACTGTCAACCAATGATGGGTTTGGGTTTACTGATTTAATCACACCTAAAAAGAAATATTTTTCTATTTTTAGGTTTTCTGCTGCATTATTGGTTATTCTTTGTCGTTTTCATTGGATTAGAATTTGGAATCGTTATACCTTTAAAATTTGGCTTTGGGGATTATATTACTGATTTTATGAAGAACATTTGGTAAATAAAATGAATTATTATGGTCTTATTTTAAATATTCCTTCATCCAAAATATAATCTGTCTGAATTAGTCTGATCAATTTGTTCTATCTACACTTCAGGCCAACAATCATCATCACAATCCTCACTGCAGTTGTACAAAGTATTCTTGCTTATTTTGTATTCAGCGATAGAGGGAAGACTCTAGCTGTGAGACACAGGTCAGTGATTTATCTCTTTATCTCTTTAGCTATTTCATTGTTATTCAATGGAATATTACCCGTTTTGCTGCAGACTAGTATTCATCAGTTTTGGCAATTTTGAACTCTGCTTCTATCTGATATTTTAGCTATAGTACACATTTTTCTTCATATTAACAACAATGAAATAATGATCATTATAATATGCCTTAGTAGTTTTCTGTATTGGTTATTTTTTTTAATTCATTTTAGAAAGCTGCTGTTTTTGTTTGGTCATTATCTTTTCTTTTATAATTTCATTTTGGGGACATTTGCATTAATCTGCCGCATATTGGTATCACTGGCAATATTTTTACTGCTGATTCCACGAATGGACCAATCTGTGCTGCCAGCATTTTTCAAGAAATTAGACAGACGTGAGATTCATTTGCAATAATATGCGCCTGTATTTCTATACCTATATTTCTTTATAGTTCATTTACAATCTACGCCATAAAAATAGGAGACGCTAATGAAAATCAACGTGGAAAATCAGCATGAAAATCAAAATCCAAAATGAAAATCAACATGGAAAATCAGTATGAAAATCAAAATCAACATGAAAATCAAAATCAACATGAAAATCAAAATCAACATGAAAATCAAAATCAACATGAAAATCAAAATCAAAATGGAAAATCAACATAAAAATCAAAATCAAAATGGAAAATCAGCATGAAAATCAAAATCAACATGAAAATCAAAATCAAAATGGAAAATCAACATGAAAATCAAAATCAAAATGGGAATCAGCATGAAAATAAAAATAAAAATGGAAAATCAACATGAAGAATCAGCATGAAAATAAAAATCTAAATCAAAATCAAAATGGAAAATCAACATAAAAATCAAAATCAAAATGGAAAATCAGCATGAAAATCAAAATCAAAATCAACATGAAAATCAAAATCAAAATGGGAATCAGCATGAAAATAAAAATAAAAATGGAAAATCAACATAAAAATCAAAATCAAAATGGAAAATCAGCATGAAAATCAAAATCAAAATCAAAATCAAAATGGAAAATCAACATGAAAATCAAAATCAAAATGGGAATCAGCATGAAAATAAAAATAAAAATGGAAAATCAACATGAAGAATCAGCATGAAAATAAAAATCTAAATCAAAATCAAAATGGAAAATCAACATGAAAATCAAAATAGAAAATCAGCATGAAAATCAAAATAGAAAATCAGCATGAAAATCAGAATGGAAAATCAACAGGAAAATCAACATAGAGAATCAGCATGAAAATCAAAATGGAAAATCAACAATCAAAATGGATAATCGAAATCAAAAATCAAAATCAAAAATCAACAATTTTTGTTGTTGTTGAATAATTTGACTTGTTGTTGCTGTTTTTGTGTAATTTGACTTGTTGTTGTTGTTGTTGAATAATTTCAGCGTATTATTACTACATGAATTATCTGTACATGATTAATCTGCATAGCAATCCAGTCCTGTTAGGGTTCATTCAGTGTCTTCAATCACCTCGTGCCGAAAATCAGAACATGATTATTGAAGATAACGACAAATCGCAAGATGATGATAAAGTGTCTGTATCTCTACTAAACGTCACTACTCCCAATAACAGCAGTAGTGCGGATAAACAGGGCGAAGAAAAGATGAAAGCTGAAAGGATCCGGAGGAAGGCCATCATGAATTGGAAGATTGCTTACACTCTCCACTGGAATCCTGTGCTGCAGTATTATCGAAAGCAAGCCATCGATAACACAGAGGAAAAATTGAAACGCTTCAATGAAGCTCAAAGAAGAGGTTGTATATTCTCAAATATTATCACACAGTCTTATATAATGTAGTGTGGATATACTATAGACTCTATCAGCTATGTACATTAGATGTGAGATGTATTTAGGGAAACAAGAAAACCGTCTGATTGACGGGAAGCTATGCTTACCCTTTAAGGTCTCAGAGTAAACTCGCATAGAAATAAGAATCTGTAAGAAATCGTACCGATCTTTACTGTTTGTAGTGTAGCTAAAGATATTTTACCATACGTATCACAACTTGATAACATTTGGGTACGTTTTGTTAAATCACTCGCATCTAATCTCGACATATAGTGTGCTCATTTACGGAATCCGGAAATGCACGGATATGACTTTTAAAATTTCTATGAGAAATACCTCTATTCAAATGACTCAAAATATTCCTAAACTATAGAGGACAGTCTACTAATTATTATCCCCTAAAAAATGCGATTTGAATCTATGTCAATAAAAATATATTTAAATACACAATTTTAAACTCATATTAAAATTAGTGTTAAATGTCCCATCAGTGCATTCTCGAGATTCCGTAAATGAGCAGGTCCCTCATAACATTATATTATGGATTTGTGAACATAGGTAGAAGTTGAGTGAGGATTATACATTATATTAAATGTTTCTTAAGATCTATTCTTATTTGTTTATATCCGCGATATTTTTTTTATAATTTTAGAAGATGAATGGAAATCTCAAAATAAAACTGCATTGCTCCGATTGGAATCTAAAATCTCTCGATTCTAACAAATACATAGACTGCATATTATAAGTTATTTATTCAATGCACTTTTGATTATTTTTTTATATTTTTAATGGTATGCTCCATATTTTGTTAAATGTCATTTCTTTACCGATATACCTACAAATTCATTAACTGTGGGATATATGACGTTAAATATTGATTTCGATTTGAGCAATTATAATATGTGAACCATTCAATATTTTTAATTTATTGGCAGCCTTAATCTTGATATCTTTTTTAAAAGTATGTATACATAGTATTTTTGTGCAATATCTTTGGTGTTTATCGAATAAATTTTTAGTACATATTCCATTTGGACTCGTTGGTGCAAAATTTCGGAACTATTTTTTCAATCGAAAAATTTATATCTTATTGGGCACTGCATACAGCGTAATAATATAATGTAACACTGAGAATATGCGCTCCTAGTGAAACGGAAGGTGCGACCTTGGTTCTCCAAATAAATTATCATAGCGAAAAGTACATTAATTTAATTAGGTTCTAGTGCTTTTGTTTATATATACGTGCGCATTTACATATCTGTTCGTTTATAATCAGAACAATCTCTCGTAAACACCAAAATGGTCTATCTTGATATTCATATTTCTACAAAATGCAATCAAAAATAAATTTATTATATTACATAATTTAATGTCTCACAAAATTCAATAAAACAATATCAGGAATGACTGACTAGTACGTGACTGACATAAGACAAAATTTACCAAAAAAGATACAAATTCAAATGTATATGAGCAAAAATATATAGTAAATCAAAAAAACCATTCAATCAATATGCATAATTAATAAATTTGATGATAATAAACGGAGTCATTATAGAAAATCAAAAACCAATATTTAGTACATGTAACGGGAGAAAAGAAGTTTTGAATTCTGCAATAAAAATAGAATATATAACAAACAACATATAAGTCGAATAAATAGAATGCATCGGGTCAGTTCTTCACCTTCATCTACTGTTTCCTTGGTTGTTGAATCATATTTGGAGCAGGTGCGTGAGACTTTTCATAGCTGGGTTTGGGCTTATCATGAAATGACTTGACTGATTCAGCTGAATAAGCCTTATCTTCCTAAAAAATGAAAACACAACAATCATAAGAGGGCATGGACACAAGACACTCCCATCATTTACAGAATGACAACTTCTGTGCATGATTGGGTTGCAATCCATGATGATGATATGCAGTAAACCACAATAGTAAAGAGACTTCGAGTAATAAGAAAACACAGCTCAACCCTTCGTTTAATGGTATTTTCAGCCATAAACTCTTCATTTTGACTGCAATTAAGTTTGTTTTGAAAAAAGAGATACATATATTTTGATGTGATGACCTTGACAAATAAATATGAATTCTCGTAAAAGCATTAATTTTGATGTATTGAAAAAACGCCATTAATTTTAGAACCGAAGGTTAAATGGATTATTGAAGCGTCTACTCTAAGGCTCTGAGCAACCTCCCCTTGTTACAAGGACATACACAGAAAGACAGACCTCCTGTTATATAGTAAGTTAATTAATCCAACTAGACATTTCACATGAAAAGTTCTCTTCATTTCAAAATCAGGAACTGTTTAATCAACAGTCACCAGATAGTATTATCGATTTCCACTGATTCGAGTAAAACACAATTGTATTTACTAACTAGAAAGTAAATAAATAATTTGTGTAGCTTTCTCTGATCATTTATAGTCGTCTCTAAACGAAAAATATTCAATTCTATAAAATAAAGTAAATTTAGAGCAGTCTTCATCTTGAAAGAAAACATAGCTACTATTTATTAAAGGCTTGTCTATTAACATTCGATTTTATAAATCAGAAATATCTCAAATAATGAAGAAAATTTCCAATTGGACTTAAATAAATAGTAGCCAATGAGCTTACAGTGAAACGGAGAATAAATAGCAGTCTTATGCATAAATAAATAACTCTTGATAATGATTTGAATCAACAAATTTTCTGAATATAATCATCGACTACACCTTTGTGGAATTTCATTATAATCCAACAGAAATATAAGAACTGTTCAATCGACCATCTTCAATTATCGAATTTATGTGCTACTAATACTATTCATTTAAAGATCTTAATGTCGAATAATTTATCCACATTTAATCAATATGGGAAATTAAAATGAATATTTGAGCATTTAAAGTAACATTAAACATAAATGTATTTAAAAACAATACATGAGAAACACAAAGCCATAATCCACGAAACAATGGATACATGTTGTATTAATTAACATGTCAAAAGAAACAAAATAACATGGTAACAAAACTGTGCACGATATTATTTTTATGTTTCTATTAGCAACCCAAAACATCTGTTATAATAATCAAAAACTCATCTAATACGTAATTCAAATTATATTCAAATCTTGAGATTAAAGTAGGGACTGGATGTTTAGGGGGAATTTGGAATGTAATGGCAATCTTATATGCTAGAATAGTGGTGATGTCACTACTGGATCCAACTATTGTTACAGTGCCTGGATGAGAGATAAGGAATTTCTAATAGAGACATTCTTTTATTCTGAGAGCCAATAAAATTATCAATCATGACTTCAGACTATTTCATTTATCGACAAGCAATAAATGAAGGGTATATTCTACATAAATTATATCAACATCCATAGGACTTGTTTCCTAAAAACTAAGTTTTTTGATGATCTCAGACACTTCCTATAAGATATACAACAATTAATTAGGTTTGACAGTTAAACCTTCATTCATTGATTCTGTAAAAATGGTAATCATCATCAGAATATTGTTACCAGCATTAATGGGTGAAATAAATATTTGAAAGTAAACCACTTTAATCACAAATCAAAATGAATTTTATCTATTGACTATTCTAACTCTTACCTTCTATAATAAACAAGATGAAAAGAAGAACATACAACTTATAATTAAAATGTGGAGCAATATATCAATAACCAATTTCTTGTGATCTTGGATGATCTATCTATTCATAGATTTAAATATATACTTATTTATTTGAGATTCCAATATTCAACAATAAATTAATTAAAATAAAATCATTTAGTTTTCATACCTTTGCAAGTGCTCCAGACACTAAAACACTATTTGGTTTTTCAGGCTTTCTAAAAGTAAATTTGATAAATTTCAGTAATGATAAACAAACATAACTATGGTATGTGGGTTCATAGTATCAATAGCCTTATTAAACTCAGATGATGAATGCGTTGATTTAAATTTATCGATCATTATTATTTGTAAGATAGACGGCGTTGTCATAGTTACAAGAGAAGGCAGTACAGCAAGCAAGAAACATCTAGATTTGTATTTGCGCCAGTTATTTTTTATATTTTAAACACAAAAACATAATTTTATGTCAAGATGAAATATGCACAAATGGGAACACTGAATAGTACATTATCTGAAAAATCTGCTAAATCCTCTAGTCCAATAACATATGTAATTATTCACATACATATTAATATAGTTATATTAAATATTGAATTATAATATGAGGTTGTTGTAAAGAAACCTACTCTGATCCAAATTCTTCAGCTTGCTTGGCTAATTCATCACCACTTATTTTCTCACTACCTGAATCATGACGCTTTGTGGGAACTCTCATATTACCAACTTTCACTGAAAAAGAAAATAGTTCAAACAAATTTTGACTATTATGGCTGTGAAAAAAGCTTAACATTCTGTGCATCAATTGTTATTAATGCATGGCCTCTACAATGTTTTGTTATATCAGTAGTTTGTTATAACAAAGTTACAAATTTTAATAACTATGTTTCTTTTTAGTGGGCAGGTATAAATAACATCTAGACAACAATTATAAATCAATCAATCATTTATTGCAATTAACACTGTTATGCCAATAGTGAGTAAAAAGTATTGTAATTATAACTTGTGACAGCTAGATTGTATTTTGCAGGTGAGCATGGTTAAATGGACTTATCACTCCTGGGAAATGCACCTATAGGTATTAGAGGTATAAACTAAATTTAAAGTTTAACAACCTTAACTAAATAACTTACTATTATCATAAGAGCCATACTTTGAAATCATTTACAAATCAAAATCCATGAGAAAATTAACTGGCTCTTTAAAAATAATGGATTGTTTGATAGTTCTTCTACTTAAATATAATTTAATGAATTAATGCCTGTTTTTAAACCATGAATCCAGTTAGTGTATAATAAATGACAGTTCAAAAGGAAAGAAAATTTGAAGATACAAGTAAGATCCATTGATATATATAGGGTAACTGGTAAGGTAAGTAAGTCTTGAAAATAATTTTAGTGTCTCAAATTATACATTTTGTAGTAAGTATGCATTTATATACTACATCATGAAAACTAAATGAATGAATGAACATTAAATGAGAGCTAAATAATAATGCTTAAAATATTTTAATAATCTATTTACTAATAAATGTTAAATTAATTTTAAATGTTTAATCCTTTGGTTCACACTTTCAACCGGTCATTGGTTACATGCATTTATTGATAAATAAATAAATAGAATCATACTAATATTCCATTAAAAAAAATATTACAGGCAGGGGGATGACCTCCCTTCAGCTCCTCAGTTGATTCATCAGGGCTGCTCATGATTGTTAAGTTCGATATTTATTAATTTTAATTTGGTTTTCTGAAACGATCCACGCTAGTGTACTTTTACGCGCTCAATACCACGTCTATAAATTTTAAAACATTTGATAGTAATCGCATTCAAAGTTGTAAGCAATATTGTATATTGAATTTTATAGTAAATATTAGCAAATCAGTAAGCAATGGTCTATCCCAAATACGAATAGATTATGAACCCACTTGTTAAATACTCAAAACATTATTTCTAGTTTATAGACTAAAGGTCCATCTACACGATGCAACTTTTACGTGCAACTTTAGTTGCAGTAACTTGATGAATCTCCGTGCAACTTTTATGAAAAATATTTTTGCGTTTACATGATGCAATTTACCAGCTGCAACCTTCCGCAACTTTTTAAAAATCATTGATTTTCAGTGTCAAGTTGATAAACTATGCCAATTAAAAATAAACGAGTATTCTTAATAAAGTATATTATGTTAAAAAGAATGCGTCGTGAAAATAAAAATAAAGTAAGAATCTGGACAAAACCATCGAGAAATTGGACAAAGAGATCATTTAGTGAAACTGGTTTACTATCAGAATTAGCTTTTACAGATAAGTGTAGCTAGTATAAAAACTTTCTAAGAATGAGTGAATATTTCAATCATTTGTTAAATTTGATAAGTCCTTTTATCACCAAACAATCAACTACAATGCGTCAGTGCATTCCATGTGACATCAAGTTGGCAATTACTCTGAGTTACTTAGCAACAGGTATTACAACCAAAAGGACAATATATGAACTAAGATTACGAAGATTAGCTTTAATGTTGAAGCTTTATTATTGTATTTTTTTCATGTTTATTACTTTTCTATAAATAAACAATTCCATTAGCCTACACATTTCTAATTAAATATATATCTATTTATTTGAAGGAATTTGATAGGATATGATATTATTGGAAATAACTGTGAATTCACAAATAAGAAGAATATAACAATATTGACAATTTATTTAAGTTATGCTGACAATAAACTGGAATGTTGATTAGAATCGTGCACACACGCACATACCAAAGATATAGAGAGAGATACATCGATACACAGCCTGATAAAAAGAATGGGATAACTTTCATTAGTCGATACTCTATAAGACAAAATGATCAAAAATGGTAGGCAAAATCACAGTTAAAGCAACAGCTATCAATTGAGTGTTATTATTATACATAAATATGATGGGTTGACGCGGAAACAATTCGTTCTTTCGAACATAAAACATAAAATAAACAAACTTTTGACAATTCAATAAAAACATTAAAATAGGCTAGAACAGTGGTGACGTCACTACAAGATCCAATGATTCTCATTCGCTGCTATAATTACAGTCTATTTATATCTCAGCAGGGACTCAAAGAAAGCGTCTTATTGGTTTAGAGATAAAAAAAATTCTCATTGAGAGATTCTCGTATCCTGAGAGCCAATCAAATTATCTATCCTAACGTCACATTATTTCAGCGTATAGTAATAGATCTCCGGAATTTATCTTAAAGAAAGAAACACATCGATCTTTATAACATAGATCAACCACTAAAATCATATTTTACGTGTGTCTTCTTCAAAATGTATAAACATATTTTAAAAGATCCTTCATCAGTTATGACAAGTTTTTGGAAAACAGATAGAACACAGAAGAAAATAAATCCATGCAAATTAATTTTCAAAAGTTATTGCTGAAAATTAATTTTGTTTGTGATATTTGTCAGAGGTATATATATATCACATATGCATAAATAATTGCTATACAGGAATAAAAATAAACAAGCATCACATTCCATCATTTATGACGTCATGATTACCTAATACCCATTGTCTTGGCATCTTTTTTTATTCATTCTGGTTTCGATAGATTTTTCGTAAATTGTAATATCAAGAAATATCTGATACATAAATATAGAAACAGAATGTTGGATGATTATAGAAATGGTCGCGACCTCCCTACCTAAATAAGTATATCAGAGAGAGAAAGAGAGAGAAAGAGAAAGAGAGAATGTTATGCATATAGTAATGAAATGTTTTGAATGATAAATAAACGGACGAGGATAAATAAATAAAGCTTAAAGCGTTTAGAAACAAACCATGAGTGCATTAAATGCATAAAAACAGAAATGATTGAGGAGTGCGCTATGATTCAATGTTAGAGTCAATATGAACAGCGCACTTATGAACTGATAGTTCAGTGTGATGCTTATTGTGATCGTCATCTAAAAGAACTCCGCCAGAATTGTTAGTATTCACTGGCCGAGCGATTCCCGCCCAAAATGAACTGACAGCAGAACGGGCATGGTTAAAAGCACCACCTGAAAAGCAAAATATCTCATTGGATAAGAAATAGAGATATTTGAAAACTTATCATTAATAGGAGATCATAAAAAACTCAACATTGAAAGTTAAATAATGCGTTGAATAATGATAGTTTTTCAGAATCTAACGAACCAGTTTAATCTCTACAATCTCTCTCTCTATCTCTCTCTCCATTTAGAGTTGGTAAATCGATTTCAATTTACAGGCAGAGAGATCACTCGTTATCTCGCGCTAATATAAGATTTCAGTATTGGCCATAGAGTGCCATTTACAGCTATGATACGCTTGAATAGTGATGACGTCACTACTGGATCCAAACATTCGTTGCTATAGTTACAGTCTATTTATATCTCAGCAGTGACTGAAAGAGAGCGCCTTATTGGTTTAGAGATGAGCCAATCAAATGATCTATCCTGACGTCACACTATTTCAGCGTATTGATAGAATATAGAATAGAAATATTTTGGAATTTCCAAATGAAAATCTATAGCGAGTTTTGGAAATTCCAAATTCCTCACAGAGAGAGATTCTCATATCCTGAGAGCCAATCAAATTATCTATTCTGACGTCACACTATTTCAGCGTATCAGAATAAAGCGCTGACCCCAGAGTGCTATTTACAGGTAGAAAGAGATCCCTCCCCAACTTTCGCTAAGAATGCAGCTCTGGCTAAAATTAGCAGTCGATACCAATTAGCCAATGAAATCAATGATCGTCCAATTCATTGTTAAATAAACCGATAAACCCTAACTTACCCACAACTTTGCCCGTATCACTGACCACTTTACCAGTATTTTGCATAGCGGTGTTGAGTTTGCGACCTTGTTCAGAACCACGCAACACGCTGAACAAGAAATATATACATAAGAGTACATACATAGTTTGAAATCATAGCTTCAATTATAAAGATATTAATATCGATTGATATCTGTAGGCAGCTCTAAGAGAGCCCTTACTTACTGATTCATTCGAAGCTTGATGTCCGTTAGCTGCCAGTCCTTATGTCCTGGATGCTCACACACAGTGGATACGTCCTCTCCATTCTCCTCACGATGTCCTGATACCGAATCCGTTGAGTGGACTGCATCTTCATTCTTCATTAATTCCTCCAAGTTCACGGAGCCTCGCCATACTAGATAGGCGTGCGACTGTCCAAATGATCTCACAAAATGAATATTGAAATCGTCACACGAGGCGTTCCCAGCTGAGAAAATGAATATTAGGCATTTAAAAGACGGCGCTGTTTT
>JAYMFX010179984.1:0-24277 GCA_036784945.1 Monocelis spectator | reverse complement strand
ACATATAATCTAACCATGTTGTCTGGCATACCTTCTGCTATCATTGTCTTCTGCAATGTGATGATTGTCGCAGCCATAAGGAAAAGAAGAGACTCCGCTAACGAAGGGGTAACTGAAAAAGAGAAAGAAATTAAGAAGAATCAACACTTGAAGGTCACAAAACACTTATTGTTGGTTTCAAGCGGATTTGTACTTTTTTGTCTTCCACTGTTATTATTAAATATCGTGTACCAATCGAAGATAATCGATCGATGCAGTATTTTGCTATCCAACATTTATGTGGTCTGCATGACCGTCTATATGGTGAATTTTTCGGTGAATTTTACGTTTTACTGTTTAACAGCTAGTCAATTTCGATTGGGGGTAAAAGCCATATTATGTTGCCAACTAAATCGTCTTAGCAGTTTAGGAGAATATCTGGCTCGCAACGCTCAGACACCTCAACAGAGAGACTCCACAAGTCGCACACCAAAGACACCACTAACACTGTAAGACTGGATTTTGGCAAAACGAAACATTAAGAAAATCCAATGTGACAGTTTTTTGAGTAATATTTGAAAATTAAGTAAAACTGCATTATATAATATCTATATCAATGAGTGTTATTATTTTTAAACGAAATCTAATATTAAAAATGATGCATTAAAACTTTAAAGCCAGCGTGTACTCATCTTATAGATAAGTTTACCTTTGATCGAATGGTACAATATACAAGTATATTTGAATACACAATTGCGTAATATACGAACTATAATAGTTATTGAATAGGGTCATCGTATAAAAGGCTTGTACAAGCGCTATACATTTAATTAGTGATTATGTCAGATATTTATTCTCATATAATCGTGTTTTCTCCTTTCTCGTTATTATAATCGTTTAATTTAAAAAACGAAATAATCTGAATTGTGTACAACCCAAGGTTGACTTTTTTTATTTTGTTTAGCTTCCGAAAAAACAATATCTAAGCAATCACTAATTAGAAAAAAACAAAATACTGCAACTCATCAACTGTTATGCTTAAGAGATATTTGGAAAACGTATTTAATTTAATTAAAATTATATACTATTCTATAGATAATATTTATCTAAGCGAATAAAATATAGATTTAAAAATTATATTTGGCATTTGGCGTTATGAACCCATGCTTATAATTTCCTAAATACAACAAAATATTAGTTATATATAATATAGTATAATTATAATATATATTATAACTATAATTAAAGTGTGAGTAAATCCTAAATTATCCTAAATCTTGAAATATAGCGTTTTGTTTGAATTACTCAATTTTAATGCTCAGAATACTCATTTTCAATTATCGAAAATAGAATCGATTTGTAAAAATGTCTCTGAAACAATCCGTTTCATCCAGTATGTATTTATTTAATGCTGAGTAATTAATAGCATTGGATAAAATATTATTATCCAATAGACATTATTTAATTATATTTCTTTAAATACATAACTGTTATAAGCAAAGGCAAATTTTATAAATATCTCTAAAAAGACAAAAATTATGTATTTATAACAAAATTTGCACATCAGATCTAATGGGTTTTTTTAATTTCATGTTGGCTTTAAAGTAGTAGGTATTCTCCCAAAACCAGTAAGCCTCACTAAAATTCATTTCATTCACACCACAAAAAACCTGTGGTTGGACTTGGAGCATGCACAAAATAACGGAATTGGGTTGGGCCAGAATTAAAATAGCCACCAGGCTATCTCTCAGGGACTTTTAATAAATTTGTTTATGACAAAATAAAATATAGTTTATGATATTGTGTTATTCATAAAAAATAAATTTTATTTTACTGTATAACAAAAGTACTACCTATTTGACAATATGGTTTACTATTTTTTAATCTGCATTGTGGTAAACAATATATTATTTCAAATTTAATGTAGCCATAGTAATAATAGGTTATTTATGGTGAAAATTTATTTTTATTTTTAATAATCCTATTATTGTTTAATCTCAGTTGAAAACTATTATTATATTGTTGTGGCCCAATTAGGAACCATAAAAGTTCAGAACTGGTTGGCCCAACTAGGAACTACATAGTTGTGAACCAATAATTCAATAAAATAATATACATAATTACTTTAATTAAGTAAGTTTGTTAATAAAATGTATTTGTAGTTTAAAACAAGCTTCGTTAATTATATTATATTATAATAGTAAAAAGTTCCTAACTGGTCAGATAGTTCAGAACTTTCCATGTAGTCCAAATTACCCCTTGAAATAAATGAACTTCAAAGAGTCATACAGCACATTCTCTATAGTGCTGCTCTGTTCCCAATGAAGGTATATGATAGAATATGTCTAACTATCAAACAGTTATGATAAATCAAGGACATATAAAATTAAAATTTGCATTGCCTTAGATAGATTTACTCACCAGTCAATTGATATGATAACTAAATACTTCTCTATTATATACCCATATATTATTTTTATTCATTTAGTTTATAATGCAATTTTTCAACTGGCAAATTGCCAATAAGGCTTATTATTATTATTATTACTAGTTAGGCATAAAATGGTAAATTGGTAAAATCTTCAAGCTATTGAGGTTTTATCATCATTAGTACCACATATTGAAAAATTCTGGTTTAATTATAATACATGATATTCCATCAAAAACTACTACATTTCATTTTTTCAGTGCTATTAAATCTTTATTATCATTAATTCATCAAATTCTTAGTTGATACATAAATATTTGTTATAATTTGGACCATAATATTAACCTTTATTGTTTTATTTTATTTCTTTATTAGCTTTCTAATTTATTATTTTTAGCATAACTTGTTACTTGCAGTTTGATAAGTTTATAAATTTTACTTTATATCTGCATTAAGATTTTATTGCAAGAAAAAATCATTTAATTAAATAATTAAAACTAACTTTTGAATCATTAGAAATAATGATAAGAGACTTGAAAGTTAAGCCATAATCAAATATTACATATTAAGGTTAACATTTCTTAACAATAGCATCCAAAATTTAATCAGTTTTACCAAGATAAGTCAATAAAGTTAAAGATTAAATTGACATAAGTCCAATAACCAATCCACAGTATTAGTAACTTATTTTTAAGTATATAAAGTCTCATTATATCTTATACTGGTAGAACTTTTCTATGAATGCAATTACTTTTCAATAAGAGTCTATTTAAATTTATTTTTACACTGTCTCTTTAATGAATTTAAAGATGTTGATACATAAATATTTGTTATAATTTGGACCATAATATTAACCTTTATTGTTTTATTTTATTTCTTTATTAGCTTTCTAATTTATTATTTTTAGCATAACTTGTTACTTGCAGTTTGATAAGTTTATAAATTTTACTTTATATCTGCATTAAGATTTTATTGCAAGAAAAAATCATTTAATTAAATAATTAAAACTAACTTTTGAATCATTAGAAATAATGATAAGAGACTTGAAAGTTAAGCCATAATCAAATATTACATATTAAGGTTAACATTTCTTAACAATAGCATCCAAAATTTAATCAGTTTTACCAAGATAAGTCAATAAAGTTAAAGATTAAATTGACATAAGTCCAATAACCAATCCACAGTATTAGTAACTTATTTTTAAGTATATAAAGTCTCATTATATCTTATACTGGTAGAACTTTTCTATGAATGCAATTACTTTTCAATAAGAGTCTATTTAAATTTATTTTTACACTGTCTCTTTAATGAATTTAGAAATACATTCAGAAGTCATTGCTCCATGTAAAAAGGGTGGAGAATGGAAAGTTTTAGTACTGGATAAATTGGCTACACGTATGGTTTCAAGTTGTTGCAAGATGCATGAAGTTATGAATGAAGGAATTACACGTACATTTCTTTCCATTAATTTTTGTTTATTTTTGCATGAATTTTGAATTTGAGTCAATATTTTTTTAACTTTTTAATTGAAGTTGTTGAAGACATTGCAAAGCGTCGAGAGGTTCTTCCTCTAGAAGCAATCTATCTTATAACTCCTACAGAAAAAGTAAAATTATCATTTCTTTATTTAATTATTCAGTTGTTCCCTTCATTAAAAGAGAAATAAAAATATTTATTTATTACAGTAAGATTGTCATAAATTTAATTTTTTGTAGTCCATTCGAGCATTGATCGCTGACTTCGCTGGTTCTCGAACACAATACAAAGGAGCACATGTTTTTTTTACAGAAGGTTTGTCAATTTTACTTTGCCTTTTTAAAGTTATGATTCTCACCCATAAATACAATCTCATTGATTTTGGGTTGGAGTCCATATTATACTCTCGCTAAAAAGAACAAACGGACAGCTCATACAATGTTGGTTAAGAAACATTTCAAATTGGACAATTGCTTAACTGTGATTGGACGAAAATCAATGTCTAAAAGTTAATACCAATTGAATAGTTATGAGCTGAAGTTTTCTTCTAACTAACAGTTAATTAAATAGCTTGCGTTGAAATAATTTTATTTCAGCTTGTCCAGATGAATTATTTAATGAGTTGTGCAAGAGTTCTTGTGGTCGATACATCAAGTCTTTGAAGGAAATCAATATCGCCTTCCTGCCTTACGAAAGTCGAGTGTTCTCTCTGGACTCGCCCGACACCTTCCAGTTCTACTATAATCCTAACGTACGAGCCGGTCGTATTCAGCATCTTGAACGAATCGCTGAGCAAATTGCCACATTGTGCGCTACTCTTGGGGAATATCCGCCCATCAGATACAGATCGTGAGTATTACAGATGTACTGCAATTACTAATTATACTTAAATATTAATTTTAATTTCTTACTTATTAATTTACATGCGCCTGATTATCGTAGGTTTACATCAAAGATTCGTGTAAAAAAGGTATTTTGATTTAGTTTGGAGGAAATAATCGGTATTACATATTATGAACATTACTTAAATTTGTTATGATCACGAGTTAAGGAATTCGTTTGTTGACTGTTGGTGGAGTGGAGAGATACTCTATATAATAATTATCTTCCATGAGGAAGTGAATTTTGTGAACTAGAAGATTCTAGATATTCTCCTCTCATCTACAGTAGACAGTCGGTGGAGAGTTTCATTGTAACGATGTCTCGACGGAAAAAATTGTGGTAGCAAGGATGCGGATTTATCGATTAATCTCATTACTGCACTCTCCTCTGCATAGATGAAGTGTAGGCAAGATGTAGGCCTCTGACTGACTCCTCTGCCATCAACTTTACTCACACAATCTCTCTCTCTTTCCTCCTCCTCCTGCTGCTGTTGTTGTTTCTTTACAGCTCACTTTGGATGAACCTTACAAGTTAACAAGCTGATCCTTTTGAACTGAGCCATCAACTAAGTGAATTGTTTATAGATTTTGTGGAAGTTTTCAGAATTGGCACCGGATTAAGTTAATATCTTATAGTCTAACTACAAAAGTGTTAGGGAGGTATACATAAAATCAATACTGAGCAAAGTCTAATCGCTATTTTTTGGATGTATTATAACAAAATAGTTGATATTGATAAGTAGCGTAGCTTTTTGATATTCATAGTAAAAGTTGGATTCTAGGGTCTGACAACAAAATTCTCGCATTCCTGTTTATGTATAGGGAAATCTGGGTAATTATCGATTTTCGTCCCGAAGGCCCTGATCCAAAGTTAAACTGGTTACTGGTATACCTTTCGTTTTTCTCGTTTAAAAAATAAAATATTGCAACTGATTTCGGATTTACGTATGAAGGCCCTCCACCAAACCATTACCTTGTCGTGCCTTATACTTAAACACATTTATTTGATGACAATATGTTTGTGTCATCATCATGTGAATTTCCTATTTCCTTCAGGCAACACGAGAGGAATGCGGAATTCGCCCAATTCGTGCAGCAAAAATTGGATGCGTATAAGGCTGATGATCCTTCTATGGGAGAGGTAGAACATTATAAATTACATTAAATCTTAAATACACAAATATCGCTACTGTAGTTGTTGATAATATTTCTGGATTAATTAATTAAGGGTCCGCAAAAAGATCGCAGTCAATTGATAATTTTGGATCGTGGTTTTGATCCTATTTCTCCCTTACTGCACGAGCTGACATTTCAAGCGATGTCCTATGATCTTCTTGAAATAGAAAATGACGTGTACAGGTAATTAATTTGTACAAAATTCCATTTTGATTCACATTCCTTATCTTTTGTATCCGATCGTATTTGAAACGTTGTGCTTTTTTATCATTCAGGTATGTGAATACTGCCTCGGATGGTCGTGAGAAAGAGGTCTTGTTGGATGAGAATGATGAATTGTGGAATGATCTTCGTCACCAGCACATTGCTGTGGTATCGCAGCAGGTAACTCAGAAGCTGAAAAACTTCGCCGAAGAGAAGAGAATGGGTGGCGCCGCCGGAGGTAAAACGAATGTGAAAGATCTCAGTCAAATGCTGAAAAAGATGCCCCAATATCAGAAGGAGCTGTCAATGTACTCCACTCACTTCCAGTTGGCTGAAGATTGCATGAAGGTGTACCAAGGCTATGCTGATAAGTTATGCAAAGTTGAACAGGTATGAATATGTAGTTGCTACAGCTGCCATCTACAACGTAGTACTTTAAAGTGATCGGATATTAATTAATATCACTGTTGTATTTAAATTCATTATTCACCTTTTGTAGGATTTAGCGATGGGCACAGACGCTGAAGGTGAGCGCATTAAGGACCACATGCGCAACATCGTGCCCATCTTGTTAGACCAATCAGTGTCTGCGCACGACAAATTACGAATCATCTTGCTCTACATCATTCATCGTGGCGGCATCAGCAACGAGAATCTTCAGAAGCTTCTCCAGCACGGTCAAATACCCGACGCTCAGGCGGCCATCATTCTCAATGCGCAGCACATTGGCGTACCGGTGCTACAGGACTCCTCCAGTGGGGTGAGCAACAACTACTTGCCCGAAGCAATCAATAAATGCATATCTATCTATATATCTGTATATGGTTTGTTAATAACTTTTTTAGGGTATTGGTCGACGCAAAGCCGCGCAACCTTATTTGCCTAATAATCGAAAGGAGAGAGAAGGCGAACCTCGCTATCAAATGTCAAGATGGGTTCCTTACATGCGCGATATTATGGAAGTGAGTAAATACTGAGTTGGTTTTCATATGTAGTTAAAAGTCGATAAATTCTTTCCTCTGGACTATTTCTGGTGTTCAATTGGTTGGTTGGTTGGTCTTTCACTCACCCGAAGCCAAACTATCAACTACGCATGTTTGTTGATGATTTCTCACCATTTTGCAACTTCCTTTCATCGCTGAAGACTGATCCACATTCTGAATAAGTCCTGCTGACGTATTCTTTGGTACCTTCGACTCTTATTGTCTTCAAGTTTTAATAAATTTCTCTGGCCAATACTCCATACCGTTCTATCTTCTTTGCATCCTCTTTTCTTTAAGTGACCCGAGAATCGTCTCGTGTTGAAGTTTTACTTTACCTTGTTGTTTTTTTGGTGAAGTATTTTTTTACCAATAATGAGCTGCTTTATTATGCCAGGACGCCTGCGAGGACAAGCTGGACCAGAAGGCCTTCCCCTATTTCGGTGGCGGTCCAGTACGCGGCATGACGAATCGACAGGCTCCCATGTCCGCGCGCTATGGCCAGTGGCACAAAGATCGTGGCCAACAGCAGCGCTCTGGACCGCGTCTGATTTTCTTCGTTATCGGTGGTGTTTCCTACTCGGAGGTGCGAACTGCTTATGAAATTTGTCAGGCCTACAAGAATTGGGATGTGATCATTGGTGGCACTCATATCATCACCCCGACAATGCACCTGAATGACCTGGAGAAGCTCGCCACTCCCCTCTCTCAGGACTAACATGAACAACGACGACAAGTCAGCAGTTGTGTTGAGAATTGAAATGGAATCTTTTGCATCTTTTTTTAGAGATAAATAAATGAATGTTTTCTTAAAACTGATTAGTCATGTAAATGTTACATAAATGCTGTTACACCTGTTCTTGTTTTTATAAATAAGGGATTGAAATAGTGTTGTCACTTTCCTTATATAATCCTTTTAATTTACTGTTGTGACTGCTTATAGATTAGGACTTGTATCATCGTGGAATCTTTTATAAGTTGCTTCGCTTATATACTTCAAGTTCGATTCAACTGTGATAACTACATCCCTTTCCTTCCCTTATATTCCGACCCTATACAACTCAATACTAATTAGTAATTAATTATCTCTATCCTAATAATGCGATGTATAAAACATTCTTATTAACTGTTTATACACACTACTTAATTATTTTAATAGTAGTATATTCACTTCTAAAATAATTATTTTATTTATCAAAAGAGTAAACTACTACAAATATTTCTACAATTTTCCTTAATTTGATCAGAATCATAATTATATGTTAATTATTTAATGTATTTATTCATTCATATAAGATTATTTTCCTCACGTCCGTTTTATTAAAAAGCATAATATTCACTTTGAAGTTTATAGTTGGTAGTTGTCATTGATTGTTGTTGTTGTCTAGTCGAATAGTTTGATGATTTGCCATGCATTTGTTATTTCTAGAGCATTCCATATTTATTGTGATGATTTGTACCCACCCACCGACCTACTATTCTAATCGTTATGTGTATAAATCTGTTTCTTTACTTACCACTTATATATAATATTATATAGATAGTTTATTGTTGGCAAGTTTAAACTTCCACAATTATAGATTATTTCGAATTAATTATATTGTAATTTTTTTCTGTGTTTAATGTGTCTGAATGAATAATTAGTTATCTCCATATATATCATATAATACACAATATTATTACTTGTTATAATAGATTTTTTCATCTCATTTTGTTATATTAGCTAAGTACTTATTATTTATATATAATGCTACTTAATTATATAAATAAAAACGTTTCATACATTTTGACTTCTGTATAGAATTGGAAAACTAGGAAACGAACTCTTTCAATGGAGTAATATACTAATTGTTATTTTGTGGTAATTTCTTGATTTCTATAGAGCAGGGGTTCCCAAACTTTTTTGAAAAATTAGCATTTTGATCCTCCTAATTTTTTATTAGATTGTTGCGGTCCCTCCATAAAAAAATAAAATTAGTAATTTATATTATACTTTCTTGTTGGTTCTGACATTGTGCAAATTTTAAAATGTAATTTAAAATTGTGTTATGTTAAAACAAAGATTTAAAAAAAGAAATTCTCGTGTCAATAAGCATTAATTAATTTTTTTATTTTATAAAATTTTGGCGGTCCCTTAAAACTTCTCTCGAGGACCCCTAGGGGACCGCGTACCCCAGTTTGAGAACCTCTGCTATAGAGAGCAACCTAAAATCTCGTAAGTTTAGCAAACCATTCTTAGGATAGTTGGTATCCCTAACGCCGCAAACGCATCATACTTGTTGCTTTTCAAGAAACCCTAACATTTACTAATATACCTGTAAATGTAGACTGGTCAGGTTCATTACCATTACTCGTGGATTATTCGATATATGCATCGTACTGCATCGTAGGGATAATTATAATGTCACAGTCAAACATCAGTGGAAATAACTAAAAGAAGACTTATATTTGCGGTTTAGAGAATTCATAAATTCAACTATAATTCAATCTTAAAGATAGATTGTAAATATTTTGCTCTGTTTAAAGAGAACGGAGTTGGTTTGACTTATATGAATAATATCTTTTTATATCCCATTTCATTTAATTAATAAAGTTTGTAAGAACAAGCGTTGTGTAATTATAATTGTATTATTTCATTTAATGTTAGTTATTTGTTTAAATGATTTAAATTAATTATAAGTAAGTTATGGTAGTTTGTAGATTTGGAAATATTGATTTAGAGATATCATCATTGGGCTCAACCTCAATCACATTATTATAATTCGTAGCTTCATTATTATTAGGATGGGTGTTTAGCTTGTTGATTTTAGAAATGGAATATGTCTGACAGAGAAGACAATAGATCAATTCTGGAATCTCAAATAATGACATGATACTGATACCCAAATATAATCCCGATATGCCACCAATGTCCGATATAAAGCGGGAAAATGTGTATTCGTAATATTCAAAAATTTCCGTACTCCAAATATCAAAGGGCACAATCTGAATCATCGATATGGTACGGCGACCAATACGGGACATGTTTTCATCCGACGCATTCAACAATGTTGCCCAGCCGGGAACACTTAGGTTGTTCGCGAGTCGACTTTTGTATGATTTATTAACATATTCTTCAATGATGTTGCTGAATTCTTCTGGATCCCAGTCGGGTAGTCTCACCAGTGACCAAGTGATTGAATAAATTAATGTTTTACAATAATAGATTTGTGAGCAGTGTTGTTTGATATCTTCTGAGTTCATTTCCCTTTTGAAATTTAGATAGCAAGAATATCTGTATCGAAGTTTATTCCAATTCATATTTGACAAGTTAAAACACGGCTCGTAGCTTTCAAGTATGTCTTTACCTATTAATCCATGAGTTAGACTTCTGCAGTGACACCCACAAGTGTTCGTGAAAGCTTCTTGAATAGATTTATCGAGACAATCCTGATAACCATCTGAAAAAGACATAACTTCATTTGTATTTAAGGGATTTTCGAACAATTTGGGAAAGTCGTCAACGCATGGCCTACTGGGTACATTCTCTTTGTGTAGAATTTCCATAGTGGGTCTTACATCGTAGAAGAATCCCGGTCTTATGAATAAATATTCGTCATTAATTGTTGGTGCTCGGTCTTTCGGAGTCAGGTACATTCGATAGCCAGTGATGTCCACTCGTTTTGGGTGAAATATCAAATCGATGAGTTCACGTTGATAACGTTTCCATTCGGAAAACTCGATATGAGAAGTATTGATGGCAACACTGTCATCAGTGAACAAGGCAATATCGAGAACTGTGTGCAAACTGTGAGATGTGATATTGTCTGGTAATTGCAGTTTGAAACAATAGCCGAGCTCATACCGATCATATTCTTCGCTGACGAGACTAACAACATCTAACTCTTCGAAATTTTTGATGGTGATTTTGATTATACCATGATGTAATTTAGCTCCCAATAAATCGTAAGTTTTCCTAAATTCTTGAGTCTCCCAAAAATATAAATTTTCTAATGTAGTATTCATTCCTAACTGGCTCCTTGTTTGGTCTAGAAACCTTTTGCTACTTTTTGCCAGCTGAATTGTCTTTAGAAATTCATCTGGATTGTGCGCGTGTTTAAAGGCGATTAATGAGGGAGAAATGAAAGATTCTGGGCAAAAATGGAAGTCTGGAAATTGAAAGCGAGTGCTTTGTAAAACAAAGTTTCGTAGCAGGCCATGTTCGAGATATTTTTTAATCAATTCTGCCGAATGATACACAAAAATTGTGAAACAACTCAATAGTAATAAACTCCATAATAGTCTTATAAAACGAGAACTTTCTGTAGCAAGTCTGGGTAGACCGTGAACTGTCGAGTGCATCATAAATCTCCTGAAAATAGATTTTATCGAGGCATCCATTTTTCTGTGATTCACTGATTGACTCATTGAATTGAATAGCAATATATACAATTAATTCAATCAGATATTTACTGATGGTTGGAAAATATTATATTGTCCTTTTCTATGGTTGATATTGTCGAAGTGTTATTCTATCAGATTAAAAATGAGTCGAAGCAGGAATTGCAATGTTTTGTCAAAAATGTAAACAAGCTTGATGTCAATATTGACCCAAAGTTAGCAAAGCTGTTCTTGTTCACACAATATAGTTTAAAAATTATCGACTTAAAACAACAATTAATGTTACCATAGAAACGATTTTACGTTATTTTATGGCGTAATCTCTGTTATTTTGAATTGATAAATTAGGGAACCTTATATCGATCTGTCTACCTATCTATCAAAAATCAATAATATGAGTAATTATGAAAACATAGGGATTAAACTCTTGTCAGGCTTATAAAATATTCAAGTAAATTTCAGTAAAATAAAAGTTATGAAAATATTGAAATAACTTTTAACTTTCATTAATGATCTCTATGATCATTTCATTATTGATTTTTTGGAGTTTCGATACCACTGTGCATGGATATGCATTTACATATTTCCATTGATCAACCATAGATTTTAACTGCTTGCTTCAAGATTGGGGGTTTCAAAGAAATCACTGATTATTATTAGCTTCATTAGTGTCAGAAGAGTAACCATTATGGTACCTATCAGATTTAAATCAATATTTAATTTTCTGATCAAATTTCACTATAGCGTATACAACAAAACTTTTCATGCAAATATACTCTTTACATTAGCTTGGTATCAATTGGTATTGGGATCCTTCCGCATATCCTTATAGAGAATCTCTGTTTTGCAGGCCAATGTACTTTCATTGATATTGATATCATCGCGGCGATATCAATACATATTCATGCATACACGATCCTCTAGCAATTCCTCTTGCTTTGCTTTGTCAGTCTCGCTCTCGGGTAAGGCAGTTTGTTGTGTAGCTAAGCTGCACGCTCGTGGCTAATGCAGAAACTGTCCTGCCATAAATATGTCAGCTATTACTGTGCAGCTTTTTAACAGTCCAACAAAGTGGCAATAATTTCTTACCCAAACACAGGGGGAAATTGTGTGAACTTCATTCAGTCAGGCAGTCAATTGGGCACTGCGCTCATTTTAGATAGGCTTAGCTGATTGTACGACAAGTCAACATAGTGAGGAAATATCGATTTTATGCGGTGCTGGACGGACATGCGGTATTATTGCTGCTGAAGGAACAACTCTGGTGCGGTAGTGAAGAATATATACAAAAGTGTTTGGCTACATTAAGTAAATTTGGATGCGAATCTGGCTCATCGATAAAATTCCAATCAAATGAATTAATCAATATTTGATTAATCCATTGTCGAAATAAATCAGTGGTCAACCTGGAATTCTCTGTGATCGCTCTGGCTGGTGTATTATTCAAAATTTTGTAATAGGATTTTAAATTCTTAAAAAAAAATGTCAGCTCCTCAGCAGCAACAAATGTCATTTTATTCTCAGCAGAATATACCCGCTGCTCAGTATGCTCAGCCGCCATATCAACAGGGCATGTCTTACCAAAACATGGCGCCTCAAAATGAGGCTATGTTATACAAGAGTCCATCTCAACCCCAAATACAACCGGCTGGTACAGTGCAGGCCGGTCAGGCATTAATCTACACTGGCCAGAGTCAGTTTCATTTTAAAGGCCAGCCCATGCAACCTTCATCCCAAGTGATTAGTCATCCATCTGATCAGTTCATGGAACCATATCAGGCGACCAACCCATACCAACAATCGGGACCAATGGGATCACAGCCGATGATGACCTATGGTGGGATACAGCCTCCTCAGAATCAGAATTATGTGTCGATTCCGCAAGCTAATCCATCAGCCTATGGTGGACAACAGCAACCTCGGAATATTTCGATTAAGCAACAAACACCGACCAGGGATAGTTTAGCTCCAATGAATCTACCAAAAGAGCCCGGCTTGGAGATGATGAGTCGTGCACCAAGGACCTCTGAATCGAAAATCCCTCTGGCTAAGCGTGTTTCGATGCAAGAGACTGAGGTCCATGACCCACCCTCATTCCCGGAAAGTTTAACCGAGTCTATGAATATTACCGAGGGAGAGGTTGTTAACCTCATGACCTCAGTCCAACCCATTAGTGACAGCAGCTTAAATGTTGAGTGGTACAAAGATGGACAACCTTTAAAATCAGGTGAGCAAATGAGCATTTGATTAACTTTATATGAACAGAAAGATCGTCATCAAATTTTGTAAATAAAATAAACGAGCATTTAACACCCGTATCACTTTTACAGGGCTCAGTAGCTTGCAAACAAATGGAAACTTGTTTTACCTCTCGATCGAATGAGAGGAGCTACCTAACCTTGTGTTGTTATCGGTTATCATATTAATCATTTCTACATTTAGGGTCTCGTTTCAATAATACTTTCGACCGTGGTTACGCTACATTGGACATACTTTTCGCTCACCCTGAGGATTCGGGAATCTATACCTGTGTAGCCACGAGTAAATATGGTACCTGCAGTTCTACTGAGTGTGAAATAACGTGAGCAAGATGATTACTATATTCTCTTGGAAGTCTACACATCTGCATGAAATTATTTAAGATCCATGAAATGAAATATATTTGAGCGTATGATGATGATGATGATTTCAGAGTGAATCCGGAAGCACAGCACCAGCAAGTTCCCGACCATTGGTCTCAATCTGCATCTTCAGGTCTATCACGGTTCAAACCCGGAGATGACAGTGACCATTATCCGCCACCTCGATTCCTTCAACAGCTGCAACCGCACGTCAACTTGAAGGAAAATGCGCCGGTTCACCTGGAAACGAAGGTCACTCCCGTGGATGATCCGAGTCTTTCAGTTGAATGGTATAAAGACGGCAAGCCAATGTCGACAGGTATAAAATGTCGGTTAGCTGAGACTGGAAATTACTCATAGAAATCAATCCTATATCTATTTTTATGTCATGCATCTGATATCCATGGAGTTATTAAGTGGATAGCCAATTAGTGTTGTCGTCATGCTTGGCTGGTTGTAACTATTTGTAGCTAGCAAAATGTAAGTGGGAATTCCAAGAAAATCTAAAAATAAAAGCATTCTTCCTCATTAGTTGAGACAGATACTATTTTTAATCTTACAGAATCTTTTTACTCATTAGAGGCTATACGCTTCCAAATTCCGAGGCAAATTCTATGGAAATACATCCCCCCTTAACAACACTACAATTGCCAGCGTTTCTAAGGGAAAGTCTATGGGAGTTTGGAAGCGTATATGGCGTGCTTCAATTTAATTGACCAGTTTAGAGCCAATGTATTGATAAATAGAATGGATAACCGTATTTCTAAATTAAATATTGATGTAAATCATTTTAAAATGTAAACATATTTTCAATAATAAACATTCAATATTTACAAATTTTTTCCAATTTTTAACATTTATCCAGGATGCCGTTTCAACAATACTTTTGACAGAGGTTATGCCATTTTGGATATTTATTATATCTATCCTGAAGACAACGGCCTCTATTTTTGTCGTGCAGCCAGTAAATCTGGAAATGCTCAAACTGATCCAGTGGAAATCCGGTTAGAAAAAGATTATTTATTAATAATTAAACATAATTATCAGATTCTAGTTCATTCTTAAAATGTATCTTTTTTGTTTCATTGTCTTTCATTATGAAGAAGGTAAACTTAAGATTTTAAGGATTTTTTTAGTAATGTTAATAATCAACTGCTTTAATGTTCTAAATTTCTAATATTCTTTTCAGTTGTATATCTGATGAGCGGGTCATTACTGACTCCCTATTATGCAAAGAATCAATCGATCATCTTCAGAAATTTGATATGCCATCTGAGGACGATTTGTAAGGGACCTCCCAATTATCTTAAACAAATCCTTTTTGTTATTAATGATCATAATAGTTCATAAGAAAGATCGAATAGAAAAACGTTTTATTGATTGTAATTAGATTCATTTCCATATCGATGACTCATTAACACTCATTCAATCACAATTATATTCATTATAGTTCAATATCTATTGATTCATTTCCATATCGATGATTCATTAACACTCATTCAATCACCGTTATATTTCATTATAGTTCAATATCTATTGATTCATTTCCATATCGATGACTCACTAACACTCATTCAATCACAGTTATATTCATTATAGTCCAATATCTATTGATTTTGATTCAATTCGTGACTCTCATCCAATCATAATGTCTATTGGTTTAGCCATGGATTTAGATTTTGGTCTGCATAGCTTACATTTGGCCAGTTGTATTAAATATGCATATATATACATATTTCAGCTATAAAAATTACCGTAATCGAGATATGGTAGAGCCAGATAGTTGTCCCACCATAGATGTCCCTCTTATCAATATGACTGTCATGGAACACACACCTGCTAAGTTTATCGTGAAAGTATCTGGACATCCCGTGCCGAGAATAAGTTGGTTTATTTCCGGTCAGAAGGTTGCTTCGGTAAAATAATTTCATAACATGTTTCTAAGTATAAAAATACTATAACGTGAAACTCATCTCGAGTTTTATTACATCATTTAATAAATTAATGATTATATATAATTGTTTCTTAATCGATTCATTATATTATGTCTATCAGACCACGCTGCAAAGGATCTACAATGATGGTTTCATTAGTTGCCTGGAGATTCTCCACTGCAACACTTTGGGTGAGATCAAAATTACTGCCGTTGCAAAAAATAAAGCTGGCCAGGCGTCATCCGAATGCTTTCTGAATGTGGTGCAACCTCAGGACTTTAGACCTGACCTTAAGCATGTCAATACTGCAGGTAAATTAAAGGATACATTATACATATATATAAATATAAATTGAATATAATATAAGTACACTAAGAGCAGTCATAAAAATGACATTCCCTGATTGATCGATCAAAAATCTGGTCAATTAAAGAAAATCAATTAAATTATATGAAGAAACTGCACTTAAAATGAGATATAGAACAATGATATCTATACAGAGCTCATGCCTCAGGCGATTGAGGCATTATAAAAAACACAACTTTCTAATTGTCATCGTAGTAAAACTTATTGAGGAATATTTTTGAATCCTTAAAAGTTTTCTTTATGAAAATCTATTTGTTCCCTGTGCATTTATACAAATGTTTTGTACATAATTTTCATTTTAACCATATATTTAAAATGCCTCAATCGCCTGAACATCATATGATTTTTGTTTTAGTAAATCGAAATAAGAAATTTCAAATACTTAAGAAAGTGGATTGCTCACCCGAGTTGGATCAAGCGCTGAAGAAGAAGAAGGCTAACATTACTGACTTTTTGAAAGTTGAGAGAGGTAATAAATTAAAATAGGAAAATAGTAATCTTGAAGGTATTTTCTAATAACTTACAAAATTTATATTCAATTCACTATGTATTCCTTGGTTGAATAGAAGAAAGATCAAATAGTCCTTCGAAAGAATAGTGATTCATTTTTAAAAGATCAATTTGAATTTCTTCTTTAACACTGAATTTATTTGTTCTGAATTTAGAAACGGGAGAACGTGGCAGAATTATGAAGAAACATGAATGCTACGAAACAGAAAATCTGTATATGACAACGCAAAATATGTTTAAAAAATCTGAAGGATTTTATTCCGATAAAGAAGCGCCTAACATGGCTCCCGCTTTAACCCATCCAAATCAAAATATGCTAAAGCATGTTGGTCCTCAGCCATTTCAACCTCACAATCCGAAAGTCCAGTCAAATTTGCCTGAGCTTCACCATGTAGACAAATCAGTCAAGCATCCTGAAATGAAAGATGGAGAGATTCCTCAGCCAATTAAGCATACAGAAGCACCAATTAATAATATTCCTGAACAAGAAATGAATGGAATGTCTGGCAATCAACCGAATGAACAACTAATGTATAATCAACCGAATATGCAAGTGCAGCCCAATATGATTCCTCCTCAGGGAATGTATTATCAATCTGACTCTGTGCCCCAATCTGAACAAGTAATGCAACAATCGCCACAAATGGTAGGCGTTCCTCAACAGCAACCAGCAGTACAAACAGGCAGCCAAGCTCAAATGGTACAACAACCAAGAACTCGTCAGAGACAAAGACCACAACCACCACAACAACAAATGATGCAACAGCCGACACAACAACAAATGATGCAACAACCGACACAACAACAAATGATGCAACAACCGACACAACAACAAATGGCGCAACAACCGACACAACAACAAATGATGCAACAACCGACACAACAACAAATGATGATGCAACAACCGACACAACAACAAATGATGATGCAACAACCGACACAACAACAAGTGATGATGCAACAACCGACACAACAACAAATGGCGCAACAACCGACACAACAACAAATGATGATGCAACAACCGACCCAACCACCAATGGCGCAACAACCGACACAGCAACAAATGATGATGCAACAACCGACACAACAACAAATGAGGCAACAACCGACACAACAACAAATGGCACAACAACCCCTACAACAAATGATGCAACAACCAACACAACAACAAATGATGCAACAACCAACACAACAACAAATGATGCAACAACCGACACAACAACAAATGATGAGGCAGCAACCGACACAACAGCAAATGGCGCAACCGACACAACAACAAATGATGAGGCAACAACCGACCCAACCACCAATGGCGCAACAACCGACACATCAACAAATGATGAGGCAACAACCGACACAATCACCAATGGCACAACAACCACATCAACAGATGATGCAACAGTCACAACCACCAATGATGATGCAACAACCACAGCAGCAACCAATGGCTCAACAGCAGAATCAACAATTGATGTATCAACAACAAATTAATGCTCAACAGCAGCAATACATGATAGCACAACAGCAACAATTACAAAACACCTCTCAGCAAGTTATGCCTCAACAACGAGCAATGACAACGCCTCAGAATCCTCAAATGAATCCACAAAGACCTATGATCCCTCAGCAACAACAACAAATGATCCCTCAACAACAACAAAAATGATCCACTGTTTCAAAAGATGATACGGCAAGCTCATGTGATGTGAAAGCATTAGCGAATGTGCATCTTTTACATAATTAGTTCTCATTAAATTTGTTATGATACTTTAAATTTTTAACAGATTTTTATTAGGATAATGTTAAAATTTTTTCGTTTTCAAATCCATTCTTAAACTTATCAAACACCTTCTCAAAATATTAAAGACTCGGCATTGAATGACAGAGTACCATTTATTTTATTTTAGTAACTTTTGTAATGCTTATTCAAAATAATAAAATATTGTATTTCTTATTATGTATTTTAAGAGGCTTAGCTCACATTGAATTCCCTCTTAGTTTAAGGATAATGTTTGGTGATCTTTCATTGACATTTATTTTATTTATAAGAATGTTGTTTTCTCCATAGATAAATATTTTTTAAACTTTAATTGTATCTGTTTGGTGATTACATTGTTAGTTCCTTATTTTAACTATATATTTTTTAATTTCCCCTTTTACAAGAAATGTTTAAAAATTGTGTATTATTCAATCTATCATTTGTTTAATATTTAAATTATTTATAATATTTATTTCTTTAACCCTTTTTAATATGTGAAATTTTTGATAAAGCAAGTACTTTGAATTTGACATAACTGTTGCTTTTCCTTATAATTCTTTATTTTTGTATGAACAAAGATTCTCATTAATGTTATCATATTTTATGTCAGTATTAATATATGAAAGAAATACAGGGAAGTTTTAGAAATTGACATACATTTGATTATTTCAAATAATTAAGTGGAAGTAGTTTAAGTTTACAAATACGTATATAATATGTATATATAATCTCGTTTAAAAGTTTAAAAAAACCCATTAATTCCAGGGTTCGGCTCCTTGTGAAACCATCAGTATAGGTATGACAGTCTGACAAAACATTATGCGGCCGGAAATGTTTACTACAGAGTTTTTAAGTTAATATTTTTAAATCAAAGTCGAATTTATTTGTAGGTAAACTTTACCAAGACATGAAACTGATGCTCTATATGACGACTCTAAATTATTTATTTCGAATCAAAGAAAAATTGTCAATTTTAATTAAGGAAGTAAAGAAGATAAAAAATAAATAGTGTACCTATTGAGTTTTAGAATTATGAGAGAATTATAAAATATCATAGTTTCACAATATCGAGTGTTTTCTAAAGAGCGTGCATTTAAATATTTTGGTTAAGGATCCATCTGCGGAAGGTACATACCAAAGATATTTAATATTGTTTATATTATACAGGCTAATAATATATATATATATATACACACATTTATTAAACCTTTTTGGTATGCAGAGACTTTATAAAGACTCTAAATCTATTTTAATGCTTATTTCCAAAAATATTCTATTCGTTCATAAATTAGGATCGATTCGTAACGGTTCAATGTTCATCGACACTAAGGGCATTTTACGATGTTTTTGAAACTGTATTGAGTGATCTGATAGGATTTATGTTTTAATCAGGTTTTTCTTCAAGGAATTACATTCAAATTACTTATAAAAATTAAAAATCATTCAGTTAAACCAGGCCGCTCGAAATCATGAAAACGCTATATAATATCAGTATCAGTAATTGTTGTTTAAACCATTAAAATATAAACAATTAATTGCCTGTAAACAAAGATAGCCGTCATATTTTCGGCTTCAATAACCAAAAATGTCTGCACTTTTTGATAATATGTATATTCCACCAACACATTTATTCACACAAAATGATCAAAAAGATTTTCCAACAAGTAATTCCATTTTTTCTTCAAAATATTGTTGAATGCCATTTATTTATTATTCTATAAGACTCCATATTGTGGACATTTTAATAATTTCTTAATGTATATATGAACATAACTAACTTTATTCAGTAGGTGATCAAACCATAAACTTATTCTTATTTATATGAAAATGAAAAAACTGTAAAGACAATTAATTGCTAGCTAACCCTTATATCAGAGGCCCAAAACTCTTAGTAGAGTAAAAAAATAATTAAATTAGAAAAGAATAATTCTTTTAAAAAAAACTTTTCTTAATTGCAGTTTAATTTCATTGGGTTCCTTTTTATCTGTTAAGGGAACAGTGAACATGAGCAGATCAACTCAAGCTGAAAAATGAATATGACAACTTTCATTAACTACAAAAATAAAAAACAACCCATATTGACAAATGGGTCCATCTAGTTATAGACAGAATTACTCAAATCTGATTGATTGTTTACATAAGTTGATGGAATAAGACATTTTGATTGGTTAATCTCATAACGACATCTAACCATATTGACAAATGGGTCAGTCAACTTACAGTAATTTACTTGCTCTAACTTGACATTTTTATTTGCAGTGTATTATTACTAATAAGTTCTAAATCATATCATAAAATCACTTAATAAGACACTATAAAATGATTATTTTTGTATTAAAATAAAAAATTACAACAGTTAATAATTTTCCTCCTGAAAATAATAAAAAATAGTTTTCCAATTTGCAATTGTTTTTGTATTTGTATTTCCAATTGTTTCCATAAAAATGGTTGAATAAACTGAATCTGGTCTTATTGTGAGAGTATGCTGTATAATATTTGCAATAAAGGTACAATCTTATGTTGAGTTATCTTGTAACCAAGTATACCCTAACCAACATGACATTAGTGGATAACAACTGCACTCCTGTAGAGGTCAAGTTATTTAATAGAAGAAGAGATCTTCTTTAACATAAAATAATAGATCAAGAATCTTATAACCACTATACCCAAGTATTTTAATTTTTATAAAAGGAAATATTCCAAAATTATTGATAAATAATGAAATATATTTTTATTTCAATTTTATTCATTCTACTGTAGTTAACAACAATACTGCATCACTGCCCTACACGTCTAGCTTGCAGCCACTAAATGCTAGTATTCCAACTGTTCCCAATGGAAATCAAGCTTCACTCACTACTCCAGGAGATACACCTTCATCATCTTCCAATCAAGCATCTAGTGGAAGTCCTCCTGGACTTGGCTCTTCTGCTGGTGGAGGAGGTGGAACATGGAAGTCTCCATATGGTAGCGAAGATAGTGGCCCTACTATTTCATTTACTCCACCATTAAGACCTGGAAGAGGAACTGACGGAAAAGCAATTATGCTCAAAGCCAATCATTTTGAAATCAAAATGCCAAAAGGTTTCCTTTACCATTATGATGTCTCCATAATTCCAGAAAAATGTCCAAGGAGAGTTAATCGGTAAGTTTTAATATTTGGTTAGTAGGTAGTTGGATTCAGTCAATTGAAAAATTAAATTATTGGGATATATTTGTACTCAGTTTTTCTAATAATGTCAATTGATCTTTAACCTTTTATCCATGCCCTGTTCTTCTGTTTTATTTTTAGAGATGTTATTGAAACCATGGTGAATTCAATGCATTATCAGAAAGTATTCTACAATCAAAAGCCTGTATTTGATGGTAGAAAAAATATGTATACCAGAGAGCCCCTACCTATTGGAAATGATAAAGTGAGCTTATTGATATTATCGCCTGTTCAGATCAGATCAGATGGGTTTAGTTATTTTACAATTCGTTTGAAAGATGTGATTTTGTTATTCCAGTTTGATCTTGAAGTGACACTTCCAGGTGAAGGAAAGGACCGCGTATTCAAAGTGACTCTGCAGCACGTGTCAGTCATATCGCTCTTTGCTTTGGAAGATGCTCTGGAAGGTCGCAGTAATACTATTCCTAATGAAGCCGTAGTATCTTTAGATGTGGTTATGAGACATCTACCAAGTTTAAAGTAAGTAAGCCTTTCTTTAGAATTTCTCGATTTTTTAGTCGTTGAAAATAAGTTTTAAGAGAGTCTTCATTCAATTCTTTTTTAGTTATACTCCAGTTGGAAGATCCTTTTTCCAAAATTCTGAAGGTTACGACAATCCTTTAGGTGGAGGTCGTGAGGTTTGGTTTGGATTTCATCAGAGTGTTCGCCCTTCGCAATGGAAAATGATGCTAAACATTGATGGTAATATTGATTTAAATAAATAATTCTAATTGAAGTTTATCACTACTTGTGATTTGTAAGTAGTAGTATGTTTTGCATATTCGTTATTATATTGTAAGGAATGTTTTATTTTAGTTTCTGCCACGGCCTTCTACAAATCTCAGTCAGTAATTGATTTCATGTGTGAAGTATTGGACATGCAAGATAAAAATGAGCACAAGAGGCCTCTATCGGACAGTCATCGAGTCAAATTTATCAAGGAAATAAAAGGTAAAAATAATTTTTTCATTCTTGACTTTTACAGACTCGATAAATGAGTTATTCTCATGATTATTTATATTGATCTGTACCGAGTGAATTACAAAACTACCAAGTTATGATGAAGTTATTAAAGCGAAACCGCTGTTTAACTATCCCATTTATTTTCTATTGTTGTTAGGACTGAAAATCGAGATCACCCATTGCGGTGCTATGAGGCGCAAATATCGAGTCTGTAATGTCACCAGAAGACCCGCCTCCTCGCAGGTCTTCCCTCTGCAACTGGACACAGGAGAAACCATTGATTGCACTGTGGCTCAGTACTTTCTCGAGCGATACAAGCTAAGACTGCAGTAAGTAAATTAATTGTTTTAACTTCACTAAACCATAGAGATGGAATCCAGTTATTATGAGTGAATATAGAGTGGCAGTCTAAATGGAGATTGTGGAGACAAATTGAAAATCAACTTCTCCAGACAAATCATCAACGAATACTCAACTGTGATTCGCTAAGAAGTAATGCCTGACTTCTTCTAATCACGAATGAAACTCGTGATTCAGCTCACCTGCCTGCAGCTGCCGTGTTCTAATTGGTCCCCAAATGAGAATGAGATCAGCACTCTATAGATCTCCTTGTATTCATTATTACATCTCTATGGACTAAACATATTTCACTACTAAAACTCTTGTTACATGCATGGCTAATTGCTGGAATATCAATTTTGAAATTATTACGTAATCAAATTTAAGCATTGATTTTCTAGCAATCATTTTGTTAATTTGTGAACTATCTCTTTGACAATTAGCCATGCATGTAAAAAGAATTTTAGTCGTTACGTAACTCTGATTATGTAATGTGCTGCAAAATGACTGACTTCTAATCACCAATGAAACTCGTGATTAAGCTCGCCTGCCTGCAGCTGCCATGTTTCTAATTGTCCACTGAATTAAAGAAATTCTTTTATCGCTCTCCTCCTTTTAGGTTCCCACATTTGCCATGCCTTCAAGTTGGTCAAGAGCAGAAGCACACTTATCTACCGCTGGAAGTTTGTAACATTGTATCTGGACAGCGCTGCATCAAGAAGCTCACAGACATGCAGACATCCACAATGATCAAAGCTACTGCCCGATCAGCGCCTGATAGAGAGAGGGAGATCAACAATTTGGTGAGTAGAGGTCTGCTAACACTTCTTACAAATCTTTTGAAATTTCCCTTTCCAATTCTATGGAAATTCACGCAGAAAGAGTCGAAAATTTAGCAAGGAGAAAAAATTAATTTCTTCTAATTCTATAGAAATTTACACGCACTTAGAAGCCGTAGTTATTAAATTTGAAGTTCCATTGAATCAGAGGCGAAATAGGACTGTTAAGTGACCCTCCAATTCTATGGAAATTTAGACTTCCCTTGGATACTCCTATAATCTCTGTATGCT
>JAYMFX010179873.1:0-11398 GCA_036784945.1 Monocelis spectator | reverse complement strand
TGCATCAATCACACAGAAGATCTATGTATCAATCACACAGAAGATCTATGTATCAATCACACAGAAGATCTATGTATTAATCACACAGAAGATCTATGTATCAATCACACAGAAGATCTATGTATCAATCACACACAAAAGATGCCATGTGCATTATAAAAACTCAAAATGTCTAAAATATAGATTTGATCAACAATAAAATAGAACCCATTCAAATGTTAATGCATACATAAATTTTGTGATTCACATTTCATCAAGACAAAACTGTCTGAAAACTGTCGCGTGGTTCTGATTGATAATGATGAAAGATTTGTTGCCAGATATATGATGTTTGCCTCATCTTGTCACATTAGGGACAAACTCATTGAGACATCGAGACATCCATCAACATTTCTTTGCTATATAGCTGTGATGTGTTGACTTATGTTGATTATGTATCGGCTCATGCAGGCGTGAGATATGTAGTTCTGTACACATGAATCACCAAATTTTATTATGACATGTGGTGGGACATGTCTATAACATGATGGATATGCGAATAACTTTTGAAATACAAGAATATTGAATCAAGAAAACATATCTATATCTATCTATCTACATATCTTTAACTGAAATATGATAATTTTACAGATGCTTACCTATATATATGGATCATATATTTTAAGCTTTACTGCGGGCTAAATGGAAATAAACCTGAATATTTATAAATCGGATTATAATAACATTTTATAGTCAATGTTCGGATTTAGTAACATCTTACTATGCATCTAGAAATTGGTTATCTATTTCTTTAAAATCATGGATAAATAAATACAGTTTCGCAACAATCTTATCGATGGGTTTGTTATTCTATCCGAGAAACAATCTTCCTAAACTCCAATCAACCAATACCAATCGGACCAATCGGACCAATAGATTAAAGACGTGACAACGACGTGTTCTCAAAATCATTTTCCCAGACCAAAGCTTTAACAAATCTCTAAGAAAGTTTAATCTTAACACGCTCAATCATAGAAGAAATGTTCTAGCCAAAAAGTCCAATTATAATGCATCAAACTCTGCAGACTTCATTATATTTGTGGTGATAATGAAATTAAATATGAGATTAGAAGTAGGAATAAACTACGTATATCCAACTCATGTAACTCAAAAAGATTTGCTGTTAACTATTAACTATTAAAGTTTCCTTCGTTTTGTATATATCGTATAGATTTGTAGATGTTTATCATAATCTTCGACTCTTCACATATATTAATTAAACACTACATCAAAAAAGATTAAATTTGAAAACTGCGGGCCAAAAGATTTACAGAAAATTAAAATGAATTTACTTTAGAAAAACAAAATTAATTTCTAAAATATGATAAAACATTTAAATCTGTTGATAAATCGATGGAAGTTTTGTCGTTTAGTTTTGAAGTTGATTCGCAAATTGACTTTTAAATGTATAAATTAAAAAAACTTTTATACAAAAATATTACGAATTCAAGAATTAACTCGATAACTCATTATAAATTTTGAAACCTAAATATAAAGTTCCGAAGTCGATTCCATAGAAATTGACTAACATACTGGCGGACGAATAAAAACAAAATAGTTTATTTCTATGGTTCTTCTGTATTAATCGGCAATGTCTTGAAGTCATATTATACCATATACATATTATACCTATATGTATTAAGGTATAAAATTTTGTCTTGTGGTTATAACCTTCAAATTTTGTAGTTGGTATTTAATAGAACACAAGGCACAACTGTGTTCATCTAAAATCTCCAATTCCACTTATAGAAGTCCCGAGAACGTCTTATAATCCATCATTAGGTAATTATTGGCAAGAGACTGATGCAAAATATCAGCTGCTTATAATCCAGACAACATTCATCAATTCTGAAGTGCATTCATGTCTTTTATCTTTATAAATTGTAACTTGCATTCATGCCTACATATCTATAAGCATGAATTAGTTCTATAGCCTGTGATACTGAATGTATATGGTAGTGTGAATTAATGTCATGAATTTACAGGAAACATCCCCTCTCTGAACCATATCGATATATAAATTGAGTGTACTTTTACTATACGAAATATCAAAAATTATATGGATACATTTAAAAGTTTCATTTTCGTATTGTAATATTATAAGCCTCGTTCACGCCTTAAAAAGTCAATCAATAAATAAGCTAATCAAATTATGGTTCATCACGTCAGAGAGAGAGAGAGAGAGAGAAAGAGAGTGAGAGAGAGAGAGAGAGAGAGAGAGAGAGAGAGGGATTAAGAGAGAGTGAGAGAGAGTAAGGGTAAGGGAGAGAGAGTGAGTGAGAGAGAGTAAGAGAGAGTGGGAGTGAGAGTGGGAGAGGGAGAGTGTGTGAGAGTGTGTGTGTGTAAGAGAGAGAGAGAGAGAGAGTTTGACTTTGCTTAGTTTAAGAAAAGAGTCGAACAACAAGGATAATATGCATATTATCCGTTTATCCATTTTCTCCCAATAAACGGGATTTAGTTATTTTTATGGGCCCAATCGGTCCATTAAACATAGGTCATACCTATAGTTATACATTAAATATTACTTATTTGGAAAAGTATAAACTGCATGATCTTTAATATAATTTATTTATACAATCTATAATTTCGATCGATTTTAGATCTTTTCTTATTTTTGGGTCTGATTATTTGGCCTACTGGATGGGGAACTCCGGAAGTTCAATTGGTTTGCGGAGGTTCTTCTGTATTTTACAATAAAGGAAAATGCGAAATAGGTGAAGCTTCTATTATATACGAACAGTTTAAAAATTACCAAAACTATTTTTCAATACACCTAAAAAGTTTATTATTTTTATAGGTTGGGGATTTTACTCTTGCATCGGAGCTATTGTTCTGTTATTTGTCGCTGCTATAGTTTCCAATGTTGCAGATAGATCTATTCAAAAAATTAAAATTCAACGAAGATTACTACAAGGAGACACTGTAATTTGTGAAATTTGAAGTACCATATAGGTACCTATATCACATAATATATAGATATACCATATGCGGTACCGCGTGGATTCTGTCTGTGATACTTTTAAAAATTATATAATTATGAATTTCATTATTTTCATGTGACTTTTCTTGTTCAATCTGGTTAAATATAAAATCTATTAAAAAATACACATTACACAGCTCGCAGAGACACAACTTATGCAACATAGTAAGCTATATGGTCTTTTACATTTTAATTCATAGATAAACAATAAAGACGTTCAAAATGACCAAACATTTACATACGATCAGATCATTACAGAAATATTAAATAACGATTCCGAGGTCGTCCAAATCGATATCTACAATTGGTGATTAACAATAAATACGTAAAAATATCTTATAAGGAAAAGGGACATAAAGGGGTCATAATGCTAAAATACGCAGAAGCCGAAATACAACAGGAGCCAAAACTTTTTCGCACTAAACATTTCGACCTTGGGTTGTAAACAATTCAGATATGATACTTTTTTCTCTACGCGCATAAAATTTAATTAAAAGGAGAAAATATTTTCTCCCTTATTAAAGAAATATAAAAAAAATCGTTATTGAAAGTTTAAATTATTTTAAAGCGCGTTATTGTAATTAATTAGCGGAAGTAAATTGTTTTCGTTTAATAAACATACTTGTTATATTAAAACTGTTATATTTATTGTCTATGATATATAGCGAAATATAGGATGCAAAATATTTAATAGATCTGTGCAATTTCTATTATGTTTCTTTGATATTTATGGGGATTTATTTCTATTTAATTTTCTTTAAATTATCAAGGTATAATTATCTATAGATAATCATTTAATCTACTGCAATAAAAATTATATTGTGGATCTCCCCTAAGACAAAATGTTATTGTTACATATTATACTAATTTTAATGAAAAAAGATAATAAATGCCATTACATTGTTTGCCATTAGAAATTTATTGTATTTCTAAATTTTAAGTTATAATGCTATTGAAGGTAATGTGGAACTACTCAAAAAATTAAAAATTGAAGTCTTATCTTCTCATCTCAACAGCTATTATCATTACTTTCAGATTTATTCACATATTTATTAATTAAAATCAGTTGGTTTATATTTACACTACCCAACTGAATTCCATGTCACTTTAGAGTGTAGATCTATGCATGGTATGCAATTTAATCAAATAATGTTATGAATCATATTTCAAATTTAATTTAATGGAATCTTATTTTAGGCAACTTATTGATACTCATAAATATAAAATAGATCATTTTTATTTGAACTTAAGGACCTAATTCATCAATTTAATGTTAAGTTTAGGGTTAGGATAGATATTTTATTCATCTTATCCTAACATTAAACCTTAAAAAAAATTAAAATGACAAACAAAAATAGTTCTTTGCCAATAAAAGGGGATCATCTTAAATGGTTTTTATCTTCTTTACCTTTTATAAGATTTTCCTTCATGAAAAGTGAATGATATCAAGATTCATTAATGGCGTTGTTATGTAATATATTTAAAAAGTTATTTAGAATTTTAGAATTTTATTGAAATAGTAAAATTTTATTTAATTCTAGAAAATTTGATACTTATTAGATTTATTGTAGATATCAAGAATAATGAGTAAAACAGAATCCCAACATTCTGATGACAAGTGGATTCTTGGTGGTTGTACAGATCAAGATAAACCCCAAACAGAGAGTTATACACACCCTGATGTTGTAGCAGCCTACACATATGGAAGGCCTCCTTATTCTCCCAAAGTTATAGAAAAGATTCTTGAAAAATTTGTTTCAAAATGGTTAGAAGTTCATTACTCACTATGCTCAAAATATAGAATAAATGTTGCCTAATGAAGCTAGCCATATAATTTCTTATTAAACAGTAATAAACTAACTATCTTAAAGACTGATTGCTTATCAAACTAATTATAAGTTCAAAAATGCTCAAGTCTTTAAGACTTGTGAAGACTTTTTGGTTATTATTTAAAAAATTAAAACAAATTATGAAAAAGTTTTAATATTCTATACTACTTTGAAATGGCTTGCAACTATTATAGTTAGGGGGGTTTACTGTTTGTTCCATAAATTTTGTGATTATATTTATGTACCTATTAGACATTTACAGATAGAGCTTTGGATAATATTGTAGTATTCTTCCTGGCGATGTAGCTGTTGATGTTGGTTGTGGATCTGGACAATTCACTCGTATTCTATCTCCACACTTTAAAAATGTGATCGGAATTGATCCAAGTAAACCTCAAATTTCTGAAGCCCAAAAAAATACTCCAGAAAGTAACATCGAATACAGGTAAAATAAAATTTATTAACTGAAGTTATGAACTATAATATTACGAAACTCAGAAATTTGCTTCTTTAAATAAAAAATGTTGTCTTCATTTATGTTTAAAAATTATTACTCGAATTTCTCTTCATTTTAGAGTAGGGACTTGCTCTGATCTTGGTATTCCAGACCAGTCAGTGGATCTTATAACTGTTGGAACAGCTATACATCGCTTTACAGAGATTGACACTTTCTTAAAGGAAGTTGATCGATGCCTCAAATCTGGAAGTATCTATTCGTATTTCGTTCAATATGTGAGAGTAAAGGAGCCTCTTTGTAAGGCTAATGATATTTTTAACAAGGTTAGCGAAATAGTATTTGTTTATATTCATGCTTTTTTATTTCTTAATTGTCAATCTATTAAGTCTACGGACTGTTTTTTTGAGTGAGATTATTATATATTTTTATAGATATTATTAGAGATAATGATTCTGGTTTATGACCATACTCTTCTTTTTTTTTCTTAGTACGTGTTCGGCAAGGAACATCTTGGCACATATTGGTCTCCTGAAGTGAATAAGATATTGATCGATGAATACTCAACAATCCCAAGGATATATGAAGACTCTCAAAAGTATTCTCAGTGCAGTTAGCGATACTATACTCGACTATTTATTGATTTAGAGATTATCATATCAGCCGACCTCTAATAGCAAGTAAAATATATAAAATAAGACAGCATTTAAATAGACTTTGAGCTTGAATAATTTCATGTGTCAGAGGAGCATACAGCTAAGCTACTATTAAAAATATGCAATTATAATTCATGACCATTATCAGATTAGCATATAGTAACAGAGTTTCATGGACAGCTATTAAGTTCGCACATTTTATCTAGATTTTATTTTCGATGATCATAATAATATTAAATGACGGTTTGTTTGTTTTTAGGTTTATGATTGACGTAAATTTAAAAATGACTATTAATCAAATAGTTCTATTGATCAAGTCTTGTGAACCTTATGGTGTACTGAAAGAAAGAGATCCACAACGACTGCAAACAATTATGAATGGAGTGGTTGAAGAGTAAGATCAACATAATCCAAAAATTAATTGATAAACTTTCCGATAGTTAAAACATGTAATGTGCCCTGATATATTGAACGAGAGCTCCCATATAGATCACAACACCCTCATCACTGCTTGTAACGAAACCATAATATCTATCCTAGAATATAGAATACGACTTATCTGTCTGTATTAGTTTGTATGAAAAGACAAGACCTCAATAAACTAAAAAGATCGAGAGAAGATTTTAGAATTTTAGAATAAATTTTATCCACAAAGAAACTCTTCCTCAAATCCGGACCGCACGCCCTTAACCACTGGATTCCTTTATATGTAGTAATTTATTATTATTATGAGTAGTGTTATCTTTTAGATTGAAAAATGCCTTTCCTCCTGGAGATGACGTTCAGGATTCTATGGAAAGTGTTTTTGATTTTCAAATTATTGATTTGGGTTATATTTGTCGAAAGCCATCATAAACGTTACGTCCTGATCATTTGTTGTGTTGTTCACTGTTGTAAGACTTTTATTACAATATTTTATAATTATGTACCTACATGAAGATTTATCATAACAAATAAAATCTTTTTATTACATGCTATGCATTATTTTCTTTGATTCTTTCTTAACTAGATTCTCTTTTTAGCGTGATGCGTATTTCATATTAGGCAATATTTGTTAAAATATTATTATAGTATTATGTTAATATAAAAATGATAAAATGTGTATATTTTTAAATCAATGAAAAGCAGTGAGATTATTAGTATACGCAAATAGAGTTGTTTAAAAAGCATTATATTGTTTGTTTAAGTGATCAGTATGTTGCTAAGAATGGGGATAAGTGTTCTAATAAAATATATTATCTTTTCAGACTTTATTTTGAGGCAAAAACTCTACGTTTAGTTCTTGAATGCAGGTGAATTATCTCATGGTCACATTTTTAGTTTCAATATTTTATTTTTCAGTTTATTGCATATATTATTTATTTACATTGTTTATTGTTTAAAACACAATATTTAAGGACGCTTTTAAGCTTTCGAAGAGCAGAATCACGTAGCGTACTGCGCGTAACTCTATTACAACCAATTGCGGGAGTATAATTATATATCCTCAAAAAATACATAGGTATTTATTTGCATTGATAGGCTTTTTTGATAGCGATATGACTTCCAGTTAAGATTTTGTTGATTTTTCGTTTATCTAGTAAATTTTCTGAAGTAAAATTGACATGATGCAATATGTTTCAGGTTAATAAATTACAAATAATATACTATATATACTTACTTGCTAATAATTACAAATTCAGAGAAGATAAGCCATAAGCTTCCTCTCTTTGTTCTTGTGGCTTGACGAAGAATTGGAAACATTTAGTTTTGATGATACTCGATTCTGCTAACCCTCGAATAGGCAGGCATGCAACCTAATAAGCATTGAACTCTTTAGGAAAAAGTTGTAATAATTTTGAAGATTGATCTGAATTTAGTTTTTTATTTTCAAAAAGATATACCTATAAAACTAACATTACTCGTGAAAAAAATCACTTGTGATAAACCCAGGCAAATTGATGCAAATAATAGTCAAATAGGTGATGTTTAAACTCTGCTTAACATTTTCCGCTAAATACGTTTTAACTAATCAACAATATTTCATTGAGAGTTAGCAATATTTTAAAAATGTTATCTTCCTTCCGACCAATATTTCGTAATAAATTAGGTATAATCAGTTATTCTTATTGTCTTAAATTTTTTATTGAAAAGTATAATTGTATTATGTAGGGATTAATTGATATCAAGTCACTGCCAAATTCAATGCATTTTAAAATCATTGTTATATATTATGAATCTTCAGAAATGAAGAATATAAATATTGTCAACTATTCTAATTAATCACTTAATTTAAGGAGTAAGAATTACTAGTAATAAACATTTGTATAGTATTAATAACATTTTTGTTTATTATAACACACATTTTATTTATAAATCTGTAATGACACAAAGGAAGATATTATCTGGTACTGATTAACACAAATTACTGACTCCTAATGCCTTTTGGTAAATCAAAATGGCCCCAGGATGAAGTAAAATTATTGTCTTTTGTGTTCTTCTATAGTTACTTATAGAGTATAAAAGTCATAATATTTTTTGTTATATTTGAAAAATTAAATCATATTTGAAAAATATTTTTTGAGGATATATAAATTTTTTATTTCTTTATTGCATTTTTGAAATTGTCCAAACAGAAAAATAATAAATTATCCAACCTCCTATGCATTTTTAAGGAGGCACCAATTCAATTGTAAAGATATTCAATTTAAGGAAATTAAATCTTTTAAAATCCTTTAATTAATCTTTTATCATATAATAATCTAAAATCAAATGAATTCAAATTGTTACCTTGACAAGATATTTGCTTTGAATTTCCAAAAGTTAGAAATTTTAAGTTTTTTTATATTAAGTAATAAATTTTCAAAATAGTAAATATTTACAATATTTATTTAAACCATTTGTACAAAAACAGAAGATAAATGACATTTAAATATCATAATCATAAATAAACACACCAATAAATTTCTCTTAGATTAATAGGTAATAGAAACTCCTTTAACATTTTGATTCTGATGGTAATTTCATAAAAATTAGGTGTTTAATTTCATAAACTTTACTTCTTCATTGCAGCAATAATAATCTACCAATCACCATTAAATACAATTGATACATTAGCTTTAAAATTTAGAATTTAAAATTCCTTGCTTTAATGCATGGAAACCATGCCAATGCTAAAAATTCTTTTATGATTCTTTTATTATGTATTTATACATATTATACATAAGTATAATATGCAATATTCATTCATAACTCAAATGAAGAACATTTATTGTCCCAGCAAATATAGGCTTTTTTAAGTGAATCTTTTATTAGACTATTGTGTATATTATACAATGCTTCTTTAGCATATCATTATGTACCATCTCTTTCCATGTAGATTTTGAGAGCTTTATCTCATGCCAGTTATAATAGAGGTAAATAAACAATTTTGAAAATTTCCCCTCTAATTCTATGGAATTTCAAATGTCAGAATCCCAAGAATTTTTAAAATAAACGAAAATCTCTACTGAACTGATGAGATATTTATTCATTTCTTATATTGTTATATAAATATAATATTTTCATAATTATTGGTAATGCATAAACATAAAATCCAGTCATCTATGACTCATAGATTGTGTATGGATGATAAATAACTTTATTTAAGTTTTCTTCTTCTCATTTTAGTATTGCCAACAGGATCATTTGCCTCCAAATTATGTGACAGGATTAGCAGCTCTAGTCTGGTTAATTGTAGCCACATTACCAGCAGAAATTATTCATTGTTATCAAAGAAAGATACTCAAACAATTTCATCATCTAACTTCCATTCGAGCACTGTATATGTAAGTATAATTATGTGAAATAGGTCTATGGTCTAAAGGTGGAACCATTTCATAATAATAATAATAATAATAAATCTTAAAGGACAAAGAAAATGTATATTTATAAAAGTCATTATTATTTAGTTAAAATAACAAATTTTCCTTTAGAATTTGAGATCAAAAAATGAAGATGATTTAGTATTGGGTGGATCACACGATGCAAACAAGCCTCAAACTAAAAGCTATACTCATCCCGATGTTGTGGCAGCTTATACAGATGCAAGACCAAAATATCCTCCAGAAATTATGCAAAGAATATTAGAAAAATACAAGTCAAATACAAAGCAAGTTTATATGATTAAATGCAGAAATAAAAATATTATTGTAATAATATTTGATATAGGTAAATAAATCATGCACGCTCGAACTTTAATAATCATTTGATGATGCGACTAAAATTGATCTTTGTACAATAACATATCTATACCTATATACTAAGTGTCTATTAGATAATTTATTGTCGAGTGCATGCAACTAAAAAGATTAATTTATATCTCACTTGACTCTTTGATTAAAATATGATCAGATAATCAATCATATGCTAGATGTTTACTTTCAATGAATGTTCTGGGTTCTATTGTTAAATTATGCCATGGATTATATTTATTATTCAACATTATATCAATGTCGAGTGTATTAGGCGATTTAAACAATGCGTAGATAGTAGTAATATGAACCACCGCACTGGCACAGTGCGTGGGCGTTGGAAAATTTATACTGTGTAAACGGCGGGGGTAATTTTATAGAACATTCGTTGTTAGGTTAGTGTTTTTATATAGTGCATTTTACTATGGAAGAGATAACTGAAAAATAAATGGTATTAGTTTGTATATGGTTGGTATTATACACGTCTTCAATTCCATTTTAATACTTTACTTTAGAGTTAATAGTGAGAGCCTTGCTGTTGATGTTGGCTGTGGGCCCGGTCACTTCACGCGTTTTCTAGCTCCTCATTTTAGCAAAGTGGTTGGGGTTGATCCCAGTGAACCTCAGATTACTCAAGCATTCAAAAATACAACCGAAAAAAATGTTGAATACAGGTTCGATAACATTTCAATTTACAATGATGTGTACATATCATGTTCTTCGTTTTTCGCACATCCTTGTTCTTCAACGTATATTTTAATTTCGATATTTCAAATTTGTAAGTTGAGTGTAGTATTCCTTGCTCCTCAACATATCTAATTTAAATGTGTGTCGATTTTTAAAAAGATTACCTATATGATTTGTTAATTAATTGTTATAGATTGGGTACTTGTACAGATCTCGGTGTTGCAGACAAAACAGTGGATGTATTGACTGTGGCGACAGCTCTTCACAGATTCAACGAATTGGATACATTTTTAATCAATGTTGACCGCTGCCTTAAACCCGGTGGAATTTTTGCCTATTTTGGCTTTTTTTCTAAAATACGAGAGCCTCTTTTAAAATCCAATCAGATTTTTATTAAGGTAAAAGCAAGCAAGGTTGATTTTGATATAGGGTAAAACCATATTTTATTATAGGAACTTATGTCCTGTGTCCTGTAAAAAAGTTCGTTTTTTGACAACAGAGACAAATTTCACTGTTCAAAAACGTGTACCCTTTTAATCTAT
>JAYMFX010179762.1:0-11400 GCA_036784945.1 Monocelis spectator | reverse complement strand
TGCAATGATATGATGTATCTAAGGGCGGATTAACAAACAAAATTCCATAGAATTCGAGGGTTACTTTAACGGTAAATAGGAGGGTCACAACAGTCCCATATAGGACTGTTACGACCAGTTACGACTTACTTACTCTATGGTTACGACCCTCCAAATTCAATGGAAATTTACTTGGATACTACGTAATCTTTGTAATATACCTATATTGCAAAGAGCATATTATGCTCTTCGTATCCAAGGGATGTCTATTTCCATAGAATTTGAATGTCACAAAATAAACCAAATTCCAATGCATATTAAATTTGACCAAATCATCCAGTGTCTAGTATCTGAGTTTGGTTTTTTAGCTTTTATGTGTCGAAACTCTTTCCAAATCTTCTGTTTTCTTTGTATCTTAATCATAGAAATCGACTTATAGTGAGTTGATTCGGTAACAACAATTTTTTACATAAGAATATATAAACATCAAGAAACATAGAAATATCGATTCATCTTCGGTTTTACATTTGGTTGTGGAAGAATACAGAACGTCCCGACAAATAAATATTTAGAAAGATAACAACTTATTTATTCATTTATTTGCGTGGAGATGTCCTTTCATGAAGAGAATGATTCTGAAAACTCTGAAGAAGAGTATATTTTCAGCATTACCAGTAACACCAGGTCGGGTATGTCCCCTATGATTAGAAATTCTTTAATGAGAAAAACCGATGGGATAATAAACCGCCTAGTCGATTATCAAGTGCTGAAAGGGAAAAGTGCTCAAGTCACTGAATTAGAAATATCAAATGTTTGTATTCTTGCGAATGACGCGTTTATGGAATCGCCCGTATGCTTAGAGATTCCTCTTAATAAAGGTTTGTACATCATTGGTGATCTATTCGGTCAGTACGGCGATTTGTTGAGAATATTCAATCTTCTAGGACATCCGCCCGCTACTCGCTATTTGTTTCTTGGAAATTACATTGATAGAGGCGCACAGGGGATTGAGTTAATTTGCTTATTATTAGCCTACAAAGTACGTTATCCGCAAAGTATTTTCCTATTACGGGGAAATCACGAGTGCAAAGTGATTTCCAAATCCTTCGGATTTTATGAAGAATGCTGTAACAAGTACAACGGGCGATTATGGAAAAGCATCAACACTACATTAGAATACATGCCAATTGTGGCGATATTGGAGTCGCAAATATTTTGCGTTCACAGTGGTTTATCACCCAGCATAATGTATTCCACTTTAAAATCCCAAGCTGACCTAATCGAATATCTTAATCGAAGCATTCAACGGCCCTGCAGCGTTTCTAGCAATACGTTAGTAAAGAATTTTCTGTGGTCCGACTCCGACCCGGAGATCGATTTGTGGGATCAAAATCCCGCTGGACAGGGCTACTTATATGGTAGAGGGGTGGTAGACGATTTTTGTCGTCGCTTTGAAATCGATCAGATCATTCGATCGAACGAATTGGTGGAGAATGGCTATGAATTTTATCCCGACCCTCGCTTGTTGACCATATTCTCAGCGCCGCATTATTGCGGCAAGTTTAACAATAATGGTGGCATTGTCTATTTAAAGAAAAGTCTCAAAGATGAGGAAATCAAAGCGAGAATGTATTTAGTCAAACCAATCTACCGATTGAGAAACAAATTGACGGGCAGGATGAATATTATCATCGAGAGGGCGGGCAGTAACGCCAACGATAAAAAACAACAGGTCAAAGATTTGAAAGATTAGACCGGATAGATTTTCCTGATTGATTGATTTCGAATCATTAAAATAAGTTTTTACATTTAATTTTATTCTTAAGTATACATATTATATTATACTATACCAAATACAGGCATCGTGGATATTATATTGAGTCAAATGGTTTAGGAAACTTTGAGCATTTAGGATTAGCAATAGCGAATTATTAAATGATGAAAAGAAATGTATCATATATTTACAAATTTTCATGAATAAATTTTCTCTTAACCCACCGTTTATCCTGATACATAATAAACAAATTAATGTGTAAACTTAAAAAAATGATCTTCTGAAGATTAAAATATTTAATATTCTTTCATTTTTACAGTGTTCCTCATTTCTTCGCAGGTTTGATTTCATCGGCTTCCAAAATGGCAAAATGGTTTATTTTGTGTTTTTAATTTATTTCTATATTGTCATCGATTCAATCCTCGTTTTCATTGTGGGAATAAAATATGGTATTTCTCCTTGAAATTACTTTTCAAATTCCCATCCGTTTTTCGGATTCCGTATAAATGAGAAAGTCTTTCATATAGTCTGCGCATATTTGTAGGGTATATTTTAAATCCCAAATGACGTATTTCTTGGATTCAATCTAAAGTACATTCTATGTATATAGTAGCTGGAATTGTATCTTATTTTAGTGTTTCTTAATGATTCAATTAATTGGTTCTGTATACTAATTATATTTATCGACATACGTAAAAACAAAATAATTTCAGCTATTGCATTTAATTTAGTAGATAGTATATGCTATAACATTCTTCTGAATGCATATTATATAAACTCAAAAATTATATTCCATATCGATAATTATGATTCTCTGACTAATTAATATTTGTAATAAGTTTTCAGTTATTCCTTATATTTATACATACCTATGTATTTCATAAGAATTGTTAATTTGATTAGATTTAATTGAGGACTTTTCCAATTCATTTCTCTGTAGATCTAATGATTGTAAATCACGATATTAAGTCTGTCTCCTATTGAAAGCCTTTTTCTTCCTGCGTTTGATTTATTATTAAAAAGTCGGGGTATATGACAATTTTATTCTTTATTGACTTAAAGCAAAGAAAATATTTTTAATAAAAGTTTTTTTACTACTATATGCTATGCACACTATCTTTGTAATTTTATATAATTTAAAATAATTGCAGAATACATAATTTGTAGAATAACAAAAATTCTCAAAGCTCCTACTATTTACTAGTATGCGACTTGTGCAGTATTTCAAACAGATCGTCGAACAATATAGACCAGACATTCTGCTGGTATATAGACAAAGAAAAACAACAATCAATGATTGCACTACCATGCGACTTAAATGAGAACGAGAAGACAGAACGATGAGTGCGAGTATTAGCCAGAGGAATTAAGAAGAGTTGGAAACTGAAGACAGCTAAAGTTAAGGAAGGAACCAAGGTTAAGGTTAACCTGCAGATGTTAAGGTTAACACCAAGGAAGCTTTAAGTAAATTGTCGAAGCGCTAGAAATAGACATCGTTAAAACACGGAATGCATTGAATTTGTTTATACATATGAATCATAAATCTTGATCAAATTTTTGCTTCATTGAATTTATTTATTTACATTTTACTTTATTAGAGTTTTTCGGGCAAACCCAGAAATGTTGAAATTCTTTCAAAGTATCTCGAGTATTGGGGACTTCAACGAGGCTGAACTCCGAGAAAATGAAACGCTTCAAGGTCATGCTGAAGGAGTAATGGGCATGATTGATGACGTCATCCTCAATATTAGCGACGTGGACAAAGCTCTGACGTCCTTACATCGAATTGGAAAATTTCACCAAAACTTAAAAGGATATCATGCCAAACTCTTCTGGGTAAATATTTCGATCAAAATTTAAATCAATCGAAATTACCGAAACGATATATTAAAATTGATTATAAAAACATTTGAAAACATTTAATGTGAAATAGAAATAGTAGAACTAATTGAGCTGAACAGCTAAATTCTATGTTAGTTTTTTTCCATTAATCGTTTTCATTTTTCCAACTTAAATATAATTTTGTGCTTTTAACATTACCTCTAAGTATTTTATGTTTTGATTATATAAAGTATGTAGATGTTTTACGCATCATTAGATAAAAGTTTAGAAAATATTTTAGGAAAAGCTTTAAATTGAAAAAGAATAAATCCAAACAAATCGATTATAAATCAAAGGAAATAAATGAAAACTTTAATGACATTTAAAAAATGACAAAAGATTTTCACCGCATAATTTAGAATTACTATACATTGTTTTTCCCCATTGATTTCAGGCCTTCGAACAACCTTTCCTCGATGCAGTAAGTTTAACTTTGGGAGACAGATATTCAGACTACATTGCCGCTCTATATGAAAAAACGATAAAGTTTGTGTTAACTGAAATGGAAGTTGGATTTAACTCATAATTTTTTGAAATACTTTCCGTCATCGATTCTACATCATCATATAAGAAAGACATATTATTACTTAGGAAAAGCATCTTAAGCTGAAAATATCAGAGATATTTTCAAAATTCAGAAAAGTACCTCTAGATATAGGTACTTCATTATGAATGGTGTATTTTGTTTTGCATAATAGAAAATCATCTAATAATGATACATAACTATACCCATGTCTGCACAGCTTTGTCAAACCTTTGTGTGCATTCATCATTTCATCCTTCTATAATATCTATAGTAGTATACCCTCCCCTAATATTCCTCATTCCTAACTTGCCTCTGAGAAAAGTACATTCCTCTGCCTGAGATTAGTTTATGAATTGTGTAAATATACTAAAGTATTGGTTAATGTAAGTGTGCGAAATTATTTGAGAATTTCAGATAGGACGAAAAGGAAGATGTTATTCATTAATATTTGTAAAATCTAAAATTTTCCATACAATTGTGTACTATTACAGTATCAACTTTCCATTTCATAATATAATTTAAAACCCCAAGAGGAAAGTTAATATGCAGAAAATTAATTGAACTGTTGCAGTATTCTCACGATAGATAATCAGATTTTCTGAAAGTGTATAAATATATGAGAATAAATAAAAATCAATTGTTAAGACTAAGACCTTATATATATTATGTAATATACCTCTATTGGGGGTATAATTCTTTTAATTGTTATGAATCTGGGAATTATACTTTTACTAACGTGATAAATCTGTAAATTAACTCAGAACAAAAATAGGACGCAAAAAATCTCAATTTAAACAAAGTATTATAGTGATAAATATTTCTACACAGAAAGAATTACTAATATAGTTATGACTGTTAAAACATTCTGAGAAAGTTTATTCAATTTATACCTACCTAAACATAGATTTTTGTGCTTTAATTATAAAATGTAATTAATATTTCTTATCCTTTTCTTTTATTCTTACAAATATTGAAATTTCATAACGTGTTTTGCAGTTTGTTTAAATCGTGTAATCTAATATTTATTTATTATACGCGCCAATTTTGTATTTATTATTTTTGAAGATAAATAAAAACAAAAATATTTCTCGGTTAAAGCTTATAATAACTTGATTGATCATCAGAAAGATTTCATCTCAATATATATTTTAGCACATTGACTTTATGATTCATTTTAAATCTTCTCTTCTTCTGTGCAAAATCTTCATTTAGCTATTCTATTCACCTAATGATATTTACGATGCAACTTATTTTGAGTCTATAATGAAAGTCCTATATATTTATACATTTATATTTCATACTTGTACTCAATATTTGTATATTAGCTTTGAATTTTGAATCATTATTGAATAAAATCATTCTTTGAAATAATTTTGGCTGTATTATTTCATTTTCTATATTGGTCGATGCTGTGAAATATGACCAAAATTAATTATCGATCAATATTTAAGAAAGCCACGCAGATATATTTTATAGACGTATCTTATTCGTATATAAAGTGAATGTATACATATCTTTTTAAATATGTACTTTGTTTGCACTCAATGTAAAGCACAATTATACATGTTGTCTTATACATATACCTAATAAAGAATTTGATTGTGGAATAATGTTTAATCTTATATAAATTATTGGCCTTTTTGGTATATGATTGCTCCATCCCATATCTGAATGAATAAGTAAGGTAAAAACTAAATTGGTATATTATTAAATTCATCTCTATATATTCTCCTTATTAAACAAATAAACAAACGATAAAACATTTATAGCTGTACATAGATAGAATGATTCAAATGTTGGACTTATCAAGTTTACAATCACAATGTATGTATGGTACAGTGGTTATGTAGGGACCACCAGCACTCATGATACCCTTGCCTTTACAAACACCATTATTGAGTCTTCGATGCACTAGGAATTCGTGAGCCAAGATTCTGTATTGCCAACGAATCTGAAAAGATAATTTCGAATATTTCCTATACTTAGTATATAGAAGGTTCTATACCATATACTAGATATTGGTCTTTTTAACTGATAAAACATTAATTGTGAGGGAAAACATAACAAATAACTGTAGTGGATATAGGATTGAACATTTAAATAACCAAGCCAATTTGCAAATGTATAAATTAAAAAAACACAATTTTAATATACGAATCCCTAACCCAATCACAAATTATACGTAAACTCACATCAGACACTTTCCAAGTATTGCCGGTCCAGAATCGACTGTTAGCCTGCTTTATCTCGAAGCTGATTGGATTAAATCTGTCATGTTGCAGACACAGACTGATTCGCCTCTTCTCTCTGGCTTTTATCGTATTGCGATTACGGTTTATTGGGGAGTGAACTTCGTGAGTTCCATTGCTGATGATGATGAAGAATAGTTCATCACTGCCAGCATCTTTTCCAGTGTCCGTTTGAATAACAAACTGCATAATGTCATGCAAACAATCTGAAATAATTTCCTTATGTTTATAATTTAGTATAGTGCCTACATTTAATGTAAGTAAGATTGTAAGATTATCAATTGATAATCTTACAATCTTACTTATACTCACTTGATCTTTACATGAATGGATTGGTATGGCACATATAGGTACATATAGGTACCTTTATGACATCAAAAATAATTTTTTTATCTTTATTTCCTGTTTTAAAGAACACACTGTAAATGTTTGTGTAAATTTTTAAAGCATTATCAGATAGGTACTTATATATAAGTACCTATCGGATAATGCATTTACATTTAAACAACCGGTATGTTAAAGGAAATGAATGTTTGTGTAACCTTAGAATTTCATTATGAAGTATCAAAGTATCAAAGTATAATTTAACAATGAATTATAGTTGCACAGGTATATTTAGGATGAGTCCTTCTCATATACAGAAAATTATTTGCCCTTAAGCTATAGAAAATATGAATGTTCATGGAGATAATCAAAATCTATTATGTATTAGGGATTCATTTACTTTTTAACAATAAAGACAAATTGACATCTAAAATCTCTTTCTTATATGTATAGAGTTTACTTGAATTGAAACTTTTTCAAAATCATTTTAATATTCAAAAATTCTTATAATCATATTTTCTCTCTATTCTTCAAAAATAGTATTTCAAAAGAGACGTATATATAGTCATTTACGTAATCTGGATTTGCATGGATGGGACTTTTAAAACTATTTCTTGGGGGAAAATGCTTATTCAAATAGCTCAAAAAGAGAAAATTTCATTTATTCATTCAAAGAAAATATACATAGACTTCCTTTTTTATGGATTCGTAGACTCTTTATAATATATAGTATATCACTGTTATATAGAGATGACCAACATAATGAAGCTGATTTTTGTTTATAAACAATCTTTTTTGTGGAAACACTGGGTCTCTGTATTCAAGTGTCTACCAGAATTCAGTTTCTATTAAAAATTCGTAACACTGCGAAGATTAAACCCAATAAGAAATGACGACTTGATGATATGAAGACTAAAGGGTTGAGTCCTTTTGAATTTGGTTAAATTAATCTTTTAAATGAAATCGACTTGAAGGAAGAGGTAAACCTTCCTTTAAAGATAGATTGAATGGGGGTAGAAATGGATAGAAAGGAATTTATAAGGGACACTGATTTGGGGCCTCAAATAAAAAAAATGCAATTTAGGATGATAAACTTGACTTAGGTATTTGCAAATAAAATGACTTGCATAACTTCAGTATACATCAACTTCATAGCCTACATCATAAGGATCCCTATGAAGACTGCACTTCTAGAAAGCCATATCTAACGACTTCCAATTATATCGTAGAGTAAATAAGAGTGAAGTGATTATTAGGTGCTCACCGCGTGATTTCTCAATCAATAGGAATAGCTGCGCGATGTCAGACAGGGAAATGTATCTGGTTGAGAGGTTTATTGATTTTTTCAGTCAAAAACACAACGAAGCCACTTATTGTGATCAAAATGTGCCACTGTCGGCTGCCTCTATAATACCTTATTATTTATTAGCCTACAAAGTAACACCTTTTAATTTATAAATTCATTTGCACAATCCCGAAATCACATTTTCTAACAGGTTTTTAGTAGGTATATATAACTCACAGTATTATGATTGAATACAAACAACTATACCAATTTAAGATTATTTATGATTGACTCGAATATATAAATCATCGAGAAATAATCAAAATTTATTCCTTGTGTAATGAAATAGGACACAACGTTAACAGAACAAATTCATCAGAAATATCTACCTAATTAGTAAAATTGCTTTAAAACAAGCGATTAAACAAATCAATTATAGAGAAACACGCTTCTCAATTCATCATGTGAGTCTATATCTCACCTTCACTGGTATCGAATGGTCGCACCTCCTGTCTCCATTCTTCATTGGCATAAATGAGATTTCTTTCCGAAGAATGAGAGGCAGGTTTTCGCCAACAACCTGCAATTAATCACTTAAATGTTGTCATGGTAATGAAACATAATTGACTACATAGTAAATCACGCGTTTCTAAAACTCAGCTTTATTATTTATTTATTAATTAACAAATATTTAATAAAAATCAAATTTGAGATACGTATAATCTGTAGTTTAAAAGAAAATTTTACTTGAGCACGTCCACGGATAAAGCGACATGCTTATTTACTATAATCCACAAAAATACACAAATGATTTCAAGACTTCTCAAATAGAAGACTCAATTATTATCCCAAAGAAAATACGGATTGAATCAATGACAATAAAAACATTTCTACAAAGTATAACTCTGTAGAAAAATATTATCCGTATAATATACTGATTATTGTGGATATTCGTATAATTATAATTGAGTTTTTTTATTATATTTTTATTGTCATTGATTCAATTTGCATTTTCTTTGAGGGGGATGATAGAGTCCTCTACATTTTTGTAAAATTAAAAGAGTCATTTGAATATGGTATTTTTCCATATTTGTAAAAGTCAAATCAGTGTAAATCTCCATTTCGTAAATAAGCACAGTCGTACCTACAAATAACTATAGATTTTCTGAGTGATTAAAATGAGGATATTTCGATATGAAATAAATCAATTTTATAGTCGTTTTAATTGATATCCTATCTTGTTTTAATCATCTTCATAATATTTAATACATTTTCCCCAAAGGTGTAAACTTGTTTTAATTCATTACTATAATGAATATATAGGTATATATTGCGTGTGAAATTATCACAAAGGATTTTCTATTTCCTCATTTCAAGGCATTTAGCCTAATTAATCTCCATTTGAATTTAATATTGATTACATTATGTACAACTTATAAAGCATTTATAGCAATGTAATTCTTAAAGTACAATACTCAAAAAATCTACCTGATATTTCATTAAATATAAAGCAAAATGTACATGGTTACAATGAACTTTTATTAACCATACATTTTTATATATATGTTTGTTTATTTACTTATTTTAAATATTTTTTTAAAGCTCTTAAAAAGTTTTAAATCAAACTTTTCAAATAAAATCACTTAGTGAAGCTGCAGGAGTAATATGGCATGGTTATTATAGGAATCTTATTGTGGAAAGAAATTTGATCCTCTATAGGTTTTATATTTTCCTTATTTGTAATAGATATTATTTCATTACAAAATGAAATACGATATCAGAAAGTATTGTAAAGAGTGGAACATAATAACAAAGATTTTATCAGATTTAACCTCGATTTGTGTTGATCCTTAAATCGAAAGCAACAGAATGCTTATCTATAATTATGTACTATAAGAACACGAAATGTCTTAATGCTAAAATAAAATAAAAACAAATGTAAACATTCTCCAAGGTATTCCACAGGGTGGTTATGACTCATTTTGGTGGCTTCCAGTGAAGATACATATCTTTCTGGGGTTTTGTTAGTACATTTTGATTTAGTTGAAGTAAATTGTGTTAAAATTTGGAGAGTGTAGCTATTAAATTGACGAAGTAACTCTATCCATAACTCTCAACTAATAATAGTGGTTCAAAACGAGATCGAATCATAGGATATTTGGTTTTGCGTAAAATATATGGTCGAAATTGCAACTATCCTTTGCAAAACAGTTAGTATAGCTCAGTGGACCGTTTCTCATTCGAGGGGTAGCCGGTTCGAGCCTTACCAGAGAAAAGATTCCATTTGTTCGTCAAGTCACTGAGATAGTTGCGCATGTGTTAAATACTCAGCCCGACTTTGATATGAATCCGAGCATGATGCAATTCAAGCATGATCCATAAGACATATTTAGAGTATAGTATATCTAGAGAGATAAGATATCTTGTAAGAATTTAATTAACTAAATTAATTTTAATTTTTCCATTTACCATTACTGAAATTAGATATTTTAAAATGTTAAACAAAAACCTTTATAATTGATCAACAAGTATACATAATTATATTATTTATTAATGTTGTATGCATATTGAGTTTATAAATTATCTTACCTTCTGCACTGTGTAGTAGTAAACCTAAATAAAATGTATAAATCAAATAAATTATTTTACCAATAAGATATTTTCAAAAATCTTTGATGATGTAAATTATATAGAATTTTTATTATTTTTCTAACAAATATGTATATTTTGAGATGTCCCGATGGATCTATTGATAATTCCCAATATACATACATACCAATTCGTTTAATTAGTGATTACGTCCAATTTGTTTTTTCGAACTATAAACAAAAGAAAAATTTCAACCTTGTTTTTTTTAATTTTTTTAATTGCACAATGTTTTTCTACACATACCTACTCCTTCCATAATTTATCACCTTTTTTAATCAAATTATAATGCGTAACAAAAGAAAATATGCAATTAAAATTAAAACAGAAACCATGGTCAAAATTTTTATTTTGACGTAATCACTAATTAAACGTATTGAATGAACATTCAGGTAAAAAATAATGATGACAATCTCTTTTATATCTGACTTTTAATCTTAAAGTCACATTTACCCTTCACTCTAAAACTTTCCATAACGTCAGGATTTTGCTCAATTAAAAGTAAGTAATTGACTACTTATATTAGACGATTTGACATGCACAAAAAGTTAAATACATTTATATAATACAGATACAAATTCTAATAAGAATAATAATGTAATTTTTTTAAATATAAAAATTTATATAGGTATATATTCCTGTGAGGAAATTATTACATTATAATATATGATTTAGAAGTATTATATCTTGTATAAGGTTTATATTTTCTAATGTTAGGGTTTTAGATGAGTACATA
>JAYMFX010179651.1:0-11405 GCA_036784945.1 Monocelis spectator | reverse complement strand
ATATTCATAGATATTCATAGATATTCATAGATATTACACATATTCATAGATATTCATAGATATTCATAGATATTACACATATTCATAGATATTCATAGATATTCATAGATATTCATAGATATTACACATATTCATAGATATTCATAGATATTACACATATTCATAGATATTCATAGATATTACACATATTCATAGATATCCATAGATATTCATAGATATTACAAATATTCATAGATATTCATAGATATTCATAGATATTACACATATTCATAGATATTCATAGATATTCATAGATATTACAAATATTCGATATTCATAGATATTCATAGATATTCATAGATATTACAAATATTCGATATTCATAGATATTACAGATATTTTATTGATTTATTTTCAGCTTCAAAGAATGCAGGCAATGATTGAGAAAATGCAAAGTCAGCTGAAATCTCAAAACTCCGGCCACTAAGCCGCACCATTGTTCACATTTTTCTATTCCTGATTATTATTTTTACTCATAATATAATAATGTAGTTGTTATTATGATAATTTTAACTCTTCCTCAATCTCAAAATCAGTAGAGAATTATAAATTTATTAATCTACAAAGTATTTTGTTTCATTTCGAACTTCCTTCCTTATCGCTGATTTGTATCGCTGACATATTATATTTATGAATACTTTTATCAATTAAAGATGAAATTCTTCTGTCTCAATTCTTCCTACTATATTTAATTGTGCAAACATATTCTCCTAAATTTTAATTTTGAGTTGTAGAAATATATTTATTATTCTAATATTCTCAAGAATATTACTTAAACATTTCAAAGTAGAGTATGTCAATATGAAATAGCTTCTAATGTCAGTACATTCCATAGAGATGTAATACCTATAGAGTGGCAGTCTAAATGAGATTGTGGAGACAAATTGAAAATCAAATTCTGCATCCAAATCATCAACGAATACTCAACTGTGATTCGTTAAAAAGTAATGGCTGACTTCTAATCACGAATGAAACTCGCGATTAAGCTCGCTTGCCTGCAACTGCCATGTTTCTAATTGTCCCCTCAATGAGAATGAGATGAGCACTCTATAAGCGCAATAGGAAATCGCGCTTATATTTCTTGTTTATGGACAGGTGTTCCCTGATTCTTACATATAGGAATCTCAGTGTGTTGCCTATATATATATCGCAGGATAGGTTAATTAATATATTACCATCTTTTTAAATCACAAGTTATCTTCTCTCTAACCAAGAAAAACATGGCTAAGTCAGATTAGGTCAGACATAAATTCTATTCTATACGTTGGTCAAACCAATCGTAGCACTTCCCTCTAGACTTATACACATATAAATGGAACAGTAATGTTGATTAGGTTAATAATATATTACCCTAATTAGTAGACAATCTTGCTTTGTGTTGCGTAAATGTAGAATTCATAATGGAAAAGGATGCAAAACTTCGCATTCTGTGCTTCTCTTTCATTGAACTTTATTCTCACAATTAAATAGCTCAGATAGAATAAGAGTTAGAGATCGTATAGAGGCAGGTACGATAGATCAGGTAATATTGAAAACTATTTGTTTGAATGAAGTTCATACAAGTGGAACACACATAAAACTGATATTCTCACAGAATGATGACATTATAAATCTGAGGCACAACTCAGTTCCGTCCGTTGAGCGATGGTTGCTTTGGAGATTCTCCCGGAATAAAAACATTCTCCAATTTGTCATCATATACTGTGTGTTGATTACATAGTAGATCTTTTCATAACATAGAGTCTATACAAGAGAATAGTGATTATTCTGACTCCAGTTTATTATTCTCAATCATTCTGGAAACATTAATTCATTAATTCTGTTGTTATGTGGTTTGCGTTTCTTTAGGTTCTGCTTCGAATAATCAATCATGCTGATGAATTATAGGCAGAAGAGAAGAACCTCTTCGATAAATAAACCAAGAACTCTTGGGAGGACAAAATGCCAGTCAACTGAAGGAGTGTCTCTTGGTGATCTGGCTCATTATAAGTGGCCACCAATGCATCGAGGATTCACCTACCTATCACTCGGTGAATATAAATGGATCCACTCGGATGACACAGGGTCGCAAATTCCTCTGATACTTCATCCCTCAGCTCCATGTCACCCGGAGACCAATTATTCGGAAAAGTCAATCCAATCCAGACAAAACCTTAAAAAATCCACCAAAATGTCGGACAAATCAAGAAACAATATTGTTGACATCAAGGGTAAGCCTTTTTACAAGTAGAATACATATTGGCACGCTAATTATCGGATACAGTCTTATGTCACGTTAATTATCGGATACAGTCTTCTGTCACGCTAATTATCGGATACAGTCTTCTGTCACGCTAATTATCGAATACAGTCTTCTGTCACGCTAATTATTGGATGCTTTCTTCTGTCACGCTAATTATCGAATACAGTCTTCTGTCACCCTAATTATCGGATACAGTTTTATGTCACGCTTATTATCGAATACAGTCTTATGTCACGCTAATTATCAGATACAGTCTTATGTCACGCTAATTATCGAATACAGTCTTATGTCACGATAATTATCGGATACAGTCTTCTGTCACGCTAATTATCGGATGCTTTCTTATGTCACGATAATTATCGAATACAGTTTTATGTCATGCTTATTATCGATACAGTTTTATGTCACGCTTATTATCGATACAGTTTTATGTCACGATAATTATCGATACAGTTTTATGTCACGCTAATTATCGATACAGTTTTATGTCACGATAATTATCGATACAGTTTTATGTCACGATAATTATCGATACAGTTTTATGTCACGCTTATTATCGAATACAGTTTTATGTCACGCTAATTATCGATACAGTTTTATGTCACGCTAATTATCGAATACAGTTTTATGTCACGCTAATTATCGAATACAGTTTTATGTCACGCTAATTATCGGATACAGTTTTATGTCACGCTAATTATCGAATACAGTCTTCTGTCACGCTAATTATCGAATACAGTCTTATATCACGTTAATTATCGAATACAGTTTTATATCACGTTAATTATCGAATACAGTTTTATGTCACGCTAATTATCGAATACAGTTTTATGTCACGCTAATTATCGGATACAGTTTTATGTCACGCTAATTATCGAATACAGTCTTCTGTCACGCTAATTATCGAATACAGTCTTATATCACGTTAATTATCGAATACAGTCTTATATCACGTTAATTATCGAATACAGTTTTATATCACGCTAATTATCGAATACAGTTTTATGTCACGCTTATTATCGATACAGTTTTATGTCACGCTAATTATCGATACAGTTTTATGTCACGCTTATTATCGAATACAGTTTTATGTCACGCTTATTATCGAATACAGTTTTATGTCACGCTAATTATCGGATACATTCAGGCTCCACTTGACATAGCTTTTTGTGTATCTTTATTTTCTGGAAAGATAATTGATAGTTATGGACTGAGGATAAAAGAGTAAATAGTTTCTATGATAGTTTCAAATTTCCTATGACTAAAACACTTTTACCTCACTTATTGCAGGAGAATCTTGCCTGAATCGAGAGCTTACCGAGTTGACCAGTTCCCTTATTCTGAACAGTTCTTTATCGACACCGATTATAAGGCGAGTACCGATATATTATCAAAATGAGTGGAACCAACTTTTGGGGTTTCGCCTGGGGTTTCGGCTGCCGTATTATGTTGCGCATTTTTGGAAATTGATCTTCTAGATCAGATCTATGTAAACCCTGTGATTCTCTGGTTGTGTCGACATTCTATGTTTACAAACGCCAATATGACAGAGAAATCAGTGGATAAATCGATATTCAGTGACCAATTCTATGGTCAATATCTATGGTCAATATCAAGCCTAGAATATTCTAAATCGAGTAGAGAAAGAAAATGGTAAAGTCGGACTCCATATTCTACGTAAATCCAACCAAAACAGAAGCTCTGCCCGACATCAAACCTTAATCCCTATCCGTATAAGACTAGTGAGATTAAAGGAAGTTGAATGAGTAAGTAAGTCGTAGCCATAGAGATCTGATGTCGTAGCTTTATACAAAGAGTATATGGTGAAACATAAAGTAAGCAGATAAACAGTAAATAGGCTCTAAATCTGAGACTTGTATATCTATGGTTTTGTGATTGCACAGCGCTAGTACATATCTTGTTGAACTAACACTTAACAGCCGTATTTCGATCCATAGAGTAATGATAATACCAAGAGAGTTCACTCTCTAAAATACAGAAACGCATATCACTGCTTTTGACCTTCAAAGCGCACAATTTCCTATCTCCGCCATTATAAAACCATTCAATTACAAATTGACGTCACTCCTGAACGCCTAGTCTGATTTTACTACTTCTCATATCATTAGAAAGTGCTGTTTTGGTATTTTCTTACAGGGAAAGAATTATTAAAATCAGACTATGCGTTCAGGAGTGACGTCAATTTGTAATTGATGCTTTTGTAATGGCGGAGATAGGAAATTGTGCGCGTTTCTGTATTTTAGAGAGTGAACTCTCTTGGTATTATCATTACTCTATGTTTCTATCATATCTATTTGAATTCATTGTTTAGATATCTCAATGGTAAGTCTCAGGAGTATGAGAGCAACCTGCTAACCAATTGGAAACCAGAAATAATTGACCGCTTACCAGATAGAAAACAGAGCAGAACTTTTCACATGGAAAGAGACAGCGCATTCAATTCAAAATCTAAGCAGAGTGGTAAACGAGTCGGTAACAATTTGGTGGCCAGTGCCTACAATCACCATTCTAAGGCAAACCAAACTGAGAAGAGGGACTCCTTGTATTTGCAATCGAATGGTATTGGTAGTAGTTCATCCAATCCACTACAATATTCCAAAACGTTTACAAATTTGACTGTAAATGAACCAGAAAGGAGGCATCATGGTAATGACGCGCCAAGGAATAGTCCATCTTCAAGACATAAACAAAATCCAAACTCCATACTAACCAGATTTCCCAAAGCATATCAGAGTAGATCAGTATCCCATACACAATCTTCTGAATCATCGCTAGAGACAAATAACAACACTACAGTGAAGAAAAGTGATTTCCTCAATAGACGAATTTATTCGGAAATTCTATCGAAAACATTTGGGCATCATTCATCATCTCATCGTTATTTGACTTCAACCAACCCCAAAGAGTACATCACGATTAACTTCGGTTTATCTAAATTCATTGCCACTCTACCCAAAGTGTGTCTGAATGAGAACTACTCTCACTCCTACAATGCCCCTCTCCCAACACCAAATACTCACCATTGCAATTCGCCCATTGTCTTTCATTCAGACAGTCCGATGAATTCTGAAAGATCGAATGTGAGCAAAGGTGCTATTGGGGAAAACTCTCTCTTATCGGCACCTTCAATATCATTTCGACCAGCGACACCAACAGATCATCAGCAAGCAAACACAACTCAGTCAGGTAAATCTAAAATTTCAGTTTTTCATTGGTAGTATTTTGTTTATATTTAAATAATAAAACTTTTCATTTTTATACTACCTTCAAATTTACGAGTGATATGTATTAAATTATGAATAAACAAATAATTTGTGCAATTATTCCGCCATTTTATTATGTTTCTGTTATGAGTATCTTGTCCTTAATCTAATATCTTAGATTAGAATACGTTTAATGTTTATGTAAGATCGAGTATCATTGAATGGAACTTCTTTAAATTTATTTTTATTTTTCAGAATGGAATCCTGCATTTCACATTCCTCGATTTATTATATAACTTCTTTTTTCTTATTTTGATTAATATTACTTAAGTAATATGATAGACAAAATTAAAATAATCACTACATGGTAATTTTAACGATCTTATAATTATAATTTTTCCTTTCAGGTATTACATCTGTTTTATTAGATGTGTCACAGGAGGAGACTAATAGCAACCCTAATCTAATAAAAACTGTCATTCAGAGTGGACTCAGGAGGAAGGAAATTAAGAATTTACTGGAAGATATTGACGAGATCTGTGACGTCAACAAATCACTTGAACAAACAAATTGAATATATCAACATTCTATCATCATGTAGTATTATTTTGGCTAATAAAAATTGCATGGTTTTTAAAAACATCCCATCAAATCAAGAGATTTTTGATAAAACTATTTTTAAACAGCAAATTATAATAATCTAAAAATTGCAGCTAATTTTTATCATTTATCATAAAAATGATATTTAAGATCTTGTGCTATCTATGTATATTCCCAACTGAAATTGGTAATTTTTAGATAAAAGGGATCCTTCCTATAATCCTATCCTTTTGATTTAGAGACATATTAACAAGCTAAATACCGAAATTTCTAAACATTATCCTATCATTCTCCAAAACCCTATTAATTAAAATAAAAATTGGAAAGGAAATTTCGATTGAAACAAAGAAATCCGATACTGAAATTAAATTATTCGTCAACATAGAGGAACACTACTGCTGACAAAGTTAGTAGTAGATACTTTTATTCGATATTTCTTTTATTTATTATATTAAAATAATTTTACAAATGTGAAATAGCATGAGGAAGTCCATTTTAATAAGGAATATGATACTATACTGGAATATGAAGATTGGTTGATTGAATTATTAGAGTATAGCAGTATGCAAATATAAAGTTGATGAATTACAATCGATTGAAAAAATGAAGCACCAACATCATTTTGGAGCAAGTTAGTCTAAACTACATAGGTACCTTTTGATAGGCTTATTTTGTATTTAGATGACAATTAAATTTTAATTTTATTTAATTTTTCTATATTAAGAATGTTAATACGTTTATAATAATTTCAAAATCATTCTGTATATTTTTGTAAATTATGTAAATAAAATCAGCTGTAACGTACAAGGATTTATTGCAAATAATAAAATAAAAGTTCACCAGATCGGTTTCGATTAAAATGACTTCTTCAGTGCGGGGAATGAATTAGAATTGATAATTGTTTAACAATTTTTAACATAGAAATCGGAGCTGCGAAATGTTGCAGCGAAAAATAATTCCGATTTCTATTATTTTAAATTATCAATATCCATAGAAATCAGATTTTTTGTGTGCTTGCCTCATCTAGAATGGACGAATGCTAATGAGAAGTATTCGTCAAGCAATAGATATAACCATATATATATATCTATGGATATTATGGATAACTGTTAAAAATTTGCACGCACTATATTCGCAATAAGCAAAGCAAAGACATCAAGCTGAAATCTAAAATCTCCCTCATTAAGAGTATTGGCATCTCTGTCATGAGCTACGGCAGTGAAGCTTGGCTCTGCAATGCAAATCGTCCAACGATCGAAGCATTCGAGATGTGGTATCTACGCAGAATAATCGGTATCACATGGAACGAATTTAAAACCAACAAAGAGGTCATGAACCAAGCCGGTACAGAAAAAGAGCTTTTCGCCAAGATTGCTGCAAGGAAGTTACGTTACTTTGGTCACACGGTCCGCCACGAATCACTAGAGAAAAACATCATGCTGGGTATGGTACCCCACTGCAGGAAACAAGGACGACATTCTTCTATGGACTGGAGCAGCCCACACTGGTCAAGCCGTAAGGTGGGCAGAAAACCGCACTCTCTGGAGGACAAAGATTCGTCATACTGTACAGCACTTCATGAATGGATCCAAAGATCGCTTCGATTAAGGAATTACTAAGTATTAATATTTGCTTTAAGATTTATTAAAGCAGACTACTATTAAAATAAAAGGTAGTATGAGTAGCAAAATAAATTTTTTTTAAAGAAAACAAGAAATTGAAATACAAATAAGATAATTGATCGCAACTACATGCATTCCTCAATCAAAATGTTAAAAACATTCATGCCATGTATTGTGACATCATTATCAACAAACAAAAATATAAATTTTCAAAACATTTTAACTAAGCAATACTATAATATCATAAAATAATCTCTAACAATTTAGTTTTCTATATTTCTTAGTAAGTATACATCTTATCAGAATACATATATCTGGAATTTCTAGGAGGGAGAACAGATTAAATTTGGTGCTTTTTAAATAATGGAGATAGGAATATGAGCTCTCAGAGATAACACAAAAGAATATCTATAGGAAGATGCAACACACCATCAATTCTACACAGATCAGAGCTCATGATGTTATTGATTAATTTGATCAATGAATAAAAGCGTACCTAGTATGTCTATATAATGTTGGATCCATTGGATTGTTTTGTATAGCTCAGTTAATATTAATTTGCTCAATAAGAAACGATAGATTAGGAATAAAACATCCCTCTCATTACAAATAAGCTCAACTTAAGCTCAATCTACAATATTTTTTAATCGCTAATGTTGGGATAAACAAATTTATATGTCTTATGCATAGAATATAAGATCATCTAATAAGACCCGGTTTTATAAAATTATAAGTCCATTAATGAAATGTGCAAGTGATATATCTGGAAATCAAATAGTTATATAAGTCAGTGTGAACAAACAAATTTCATCGCTTGGCAGGGATGGAAAAATCGATTTTTAGCAGAAAATTCAAAATGGCGAATAGAAAAATCGGTATAACTCAAAAATAAAAGTATTTAATGAATAGAAATGTCTTACCAACATAACAGATAGGAATATATGGATATCGCATGGTCGATCTTTATAAAACTTTTATTTTGTGTGAAAATGAAAATAACCAAGAAACTTATTCATAATGTTCGAACCGGGTTTCGAATAAAAACTCGACTTAAAGATGAACTTAAAAAATGAACAAACACATAAAATGGCATAAATCCATAGAAATCAATTTAAACATATGACAATTATTCAATTTTTAAACTGAGATTTACAAATGAATATCTACAAAATGTAGGAGATTGCGCAAATCTGATTGGTTAAGAGAATTTCTTGACCATAGCTAGTAATAACACCAAGAGAGTTCACTCTCTAAAATACAGAAACGCATATCGCTGCTTTTGTCCCACCAACGCGCACAATTTCCTATCTCCGCCATTACAAAAGCATCAATTACAAATTGACGTCACTCCTGAACGCCTAGTCTGATTTTAATACTTCTCATATCTTTAGAAAGTGCTGTTTTGGTATTTTATAATAAATAATAAATAAAGGCTATAATTTTGTTAACCATATTCTTGAATTTATTTTGGTGTACATCATTAATTATTTGAATAAGGCTGGCTGTGTTTGTCTATTTGAGATATTTTCGAGTAGAAGGCGATGATTCTTTTTAACTTTTTCTTGTTTTCCTCATTTAATTTACAACCCCACATTTTAGATCCATACAGAATAGTAGGTGATATGATTGTTTTAAAAATTTGAATTTTTGTTTGATTGCATTTTTGAATAATCTTATCTACATGACTACTCCAATCAATCTTTTCAGTGATTGTAATTCCAAGATAGGTGACATTTTGTACTCTGGGTATGTTGTGTGCATTTATTATAAGCGAGTTGTTTTGCATATTATTTTCAGTTTTTTGTTTCCAAAAATAATTTCTTCGCATTTTGATGGATTCAATTTTAGGTTTTTACTATTGGACATTTCATAAATTTTGTTGGCACAACTTTGATAGGATTGGTGGTCATCAAAGGGAGATCTTTTATTAATAGTGTGATAAGTCATCAATTGTATTTTCCTATGTTCCCTTTATTATAGTTCAGATTCACAGTGGTATTACTAATGTCATTGGTACAATATAGGTAAACAAAATAGCGCTTAGAGGTCAACATTATGTAATGTAACAAATCTTTATTTGCAACAAATATAGGTCATTGAAATTCTTAAATAAAAAGGAAATCCTATTAAATATTCTCTTCTGTTTTTAAAACCAGACAAGAGAATCACAAGTATTTTGCTTTCATTTGGGTACTTTTAACATCGGCAGAATTGGACCAGGTACCCCAGACGTGCTGCATGTCACCGTGATTATCAAAAAGACGATTTATGCGCACTAAGCCACATCTTGAGTACCAGAAACCATTGTTACTAAAACAAGAAACATTTCGATAATTATATGGAAATTAATACGAATGAGAATCGTTGGTAAAATTTAAATACAATAAGTCGATATTGGATATAACTAAACCGCATTTATTTACTTAATTAAGATCACATAGAAATGCAAAGGGATTAATCGATAATTTTCTGCAAATCACTGGTAAATCCTCTTTTTACATTACCATACGGTATTTTGTAAACAATCGCTCTTACTATTACCATCTATTATGCTTTTATCATACCACTTTTTAATGAATTTTTTCATGCTTTTAAACTCGACTACCAGATTTTCACTCGGTATTTTTATAAATAAACGCTTTTATTATTATTATGATGATGATTAATTAAACAGTTTGGTTCATTAAATCTAAGTCAAACTTACTGCAAAGCACAATTAAAAGTCTCAAGCTGATCGTTATCCTGGTCGAATGTGGAGAATTGGATTCCATTTAGATGATATACAGGTTGATTTGGACTCAGCATGGAGTCGCCCGCAGTGCCCGAATAGTTGTCAATTGTTAGTCGATATTTGTTCTCCTCATCACTCACAGAGAAGACTCCATATTCTGCATAAACAAAGTTGTCTTGCTTATCCCACAGTTCGAAGCGAACCTTCATCGCCCCTAACTTTGTCATTTGGTGAATCTTCTCATTGCCCAACCAGAATTCTCCTTCAAACGATCCGAAACCGTTCTTGTATTCTGTCCAATTTCGATTGAAGTTCAATGAAGCATCGCTTCTCTTCTGGAGAAGAATCCAGTGTTGTTTGTTCATATCCACATGATATAAAATTTGGAATCGAGTTGTGGGGTTGTTTGCTGTGGTTTCAATGCCATACACGCCACTTTGGAGGATGTAATCTCCTATATTGGGATCATTCGGTCGAATAAAAACTGAAAAACAAAAATGCAACTACAATTACATAGAATTGGACATTATAATTTGAGTGAACATTATATTTTGTGATAATAAAATATAGTAATTCTGTTTATAAATTTGGCTTGCAAGAACAGAGAAATACAACATTTTTGGGGCAATATGACATATTATCTGACCACTGATCTCTCATAAATTATCAAAGATTTGTGTGATTCAGCTATCATCCCTCAATATCTTACAATATATAAAGTGTTAATTAGCCCGATATTTATTGATTGCCAAGGTATAACATGACACCCCAGTCAACAAATTATTTGAACAGAGAATTTCTGAATGAAGTATTGGTTATAAATTGTCTGTGGATCTTACTTTGATGAGCATCTTCCCTGATGTGAACCAGAAGAGTAGTCTCCTCCGGACACTCTCGAACCACCACAGGTTTCAGTTCGAACAGATTGCATTCAGTGGTGTCTTCAT
>JAYMFX010179540.1:0-11406 GCA_036784945.1 Monocelis spectator | reverse complement strand
GATTTAGTTTCAATTAATAATAATAATTAAATATTCATTTTTTCCATCTACGTATCCACATATCCACTTTAACATATCCACATATCCATACACATATCCACTATGATCCATTTCGGCCGCCATACACGTCTGTCTTCCCATTTTGTAATTCATATATAACATTTTGTCATCAAATATATTTGTTAGGATAAACGAGGTCGGACTGTAAAGCTACAATACATTACTTCCTAATTAATTGTTGATTGAGTAAAAAATGCCAATAAAACACTTTAGATCAATATTTTATTTACAATAATTTACACAGTAAAATTTAGTTGCAACGCATCAAAATTCATATTAATATGTCAATGACTTAAATCATTTGCATTAAACAGGTCTTGGTCATATACTTCAGCACGGACAATTCTCCCGCCAAAAAATCTTCCATTCAGAGATTGCACAGCTTTTTGCAAGAAGTCTGGATGTTCAAAGACAACGAATATTTTGACTATCACTTCAGCATCAGGTTCATCGCTCTGTTTTTCCTGATAAATAACAACTCTTTCAACAGTTCCAAATTTACTGCACTCTTCAGTGACTTCTGACTCCAGATCTTCATCACATTCTTCAGGACCAACCATATTTTTCAACACCATCACTCTAAAATAATCGAGAAAAACTTTAAGCAAAGCATTTCTCATACTTATTAAGCATAAAAATGTTACGCATAATCGTCAATCGATCAAATGGTTAAATAATAATTAAAGCATAACTCACGTTTTCTGTTCCAAAATATTCATAGCAGAACCAAATCTTGATGTCACGGGGCCTACAGCTGATTGCTTCCCGGAATCCACTTTGCTATCTACTTTGTCCAGATCATCCCAAGATGCTCCACCCGTCCCACTACTAATATCTGAAAGAAAGTCAATTTTAAAAATAATAAATATGTAGTTAGTTGTGATGGAGTCACCGCATTTCATTCCAAATAATATGAAATGAAATGAGACTTGCCTGGAGAGTTTGACATGGTGGGCTGTGTCAGATGTAGGGGCATTGGTAGGACAACTGGGGGAGGCGGGATTGCAATACCGGGAGGCGGGAGAGAAGAAACGCCACTGCTGAATGTGGATTGACTTTGTCCTGGAGATGTCACCGCTTGTGTCGAGAAGCCTGACGTGCTGCTAGTGGGCTACACATGAATGAAAGTACACGTTTTTCAATATCTCTCTGTGTATCGTGATACTTTAATAAATCGAACACCCTATATTACGAGTCTTTTCTCTTCACCTACCATATTTATACTCGTCTGAACTTGCTCCGCCTCCATAGCAATAACTTTAGCGGTAATGGACGCTGCAGCCACCGCGGACGCAGTAGGCATGATGGATGCACCCATGTTGGGATTCAGGACTGTATTGGGTGGAGTGATGGCTTTACCAACGCGGAGGAACTGTCCACCCAGGTCAAACATGTTCATATTACTGACTGCATCAGTAGCTGACTGTGCAGTCTCATACTCAACATAGCCGAAACCACGGTGTCTATTTGGACGAGTGGGCTCTGGTTCCAATCTGAAATCACCGATGTTATTGATTATTTATACAGATTGTTAATTTTACATATTGTTTTAGTTTTCTGAAAGTCCCCTAAAAACAAGAACTCACTCGCAGGACACAATTTTACCAAACGCTTCAAATACAGTCTTCAAATCGTCAGCAGTAAGATCCATATGGACTGACCCAATATAAACGCGATTGTGCATCTTAGAATCGCCCAGTAGTTCTTCCGTGATGGGCTGTGCCTGTGGCATATTACTAGGCCGACCAACTTTAACATTGCGACCACCCATTAAAACACCGTTCATTTGTTCCAGCGCCAACTGAGCAGCTTCTGGTAGTTCATATTCGACAAATGCGAAACCCTTATGCTTGTTGGTCATTTGATCCCAGCTTAAACTGATAGATTTGATTGGACCAAAGGGTAGAAACGCCTGTCTGATGGTATCCTCTTTAAGCTCATAGCTAATTGAGCCGATATAGATTCTGCTAAGCAACACGAGCGCTTGAGTTCGCTTTAAATTAGACATTTGCTGAAAGCAAACATAAACATTTATCTATAATTTGACAATTATGTATTATGAAATAAACAACTTATCATTCTCCGAATTATTACATAAATAAATACTGTTTATTATTACAGAATACTACTTGGACTATACATACATACATACCTGTTGTTGATGCTGTTGTGTTTGTTTCAGAAGAACACTCTTGATACTTTGCTCCATGGCATACTTCTTAGCACGATCAACAGCATCGCGCTGTCTCTGGTCCAATTTAGGCAATATAAAAGGGGTGTATTCTTTCTGTGAACCAGGACCATTCAAAATAGGGCCATTAGCTTCAAGAAATGTCTTCTGAGAGAATACACCATTCACTTCAATATTCATCATCTAAAAACATGATAAACCAATAAAAAATTTAACAATGTACGAATGTTATTGAAATGAAATAAAAGGAAAATATTAATTGATCAATTCCCAAAACGTTTAGGTTTCTAAAGTATCATTCGATACATATCAACTATTGAATAGCATCCATTTTTTATTATGGATTTCTGCCACATGATGCAACTCACGAAGAATTTGTTAGTAGAATATGCTGTAATCTACTAGATTCACAAGATGTGAAAAGACAGGATTTTTCAGTTCAGCTAAACTTTACCCTATTAAGATAGCGGGTCAAGCTGAGAATGGGTGTGTTAGGTTTGCCATTTTCTTTGATAACGCCCAATTTGGGAATTTAATTTATCGTTGGACATGAAAATCATTTTTTTATATCAAATTTCGATAATTTTTTAATATCCAATAGCATACAAAAAATGCTTTGGTGTGCAATCAACTTGCCGAAAAATAAATTTTTATGCTCCCGTGTGCAATAGCCTTAATATTCGATTAAACTGTTTGAAAATTTAATAAAACTTTTATGTGCATGAAAAAGCCAATGAAACAGAAAAGTTCTATGATAAAATAGGAAAGCTAATATCCGAAAAGTGTGATGGAAATTGCAAAAAGGGTTTATATTAAGAACACTGGTGTTGAAAATAGAGCTGTAAGTCCAGTCCATATATTGTATTATTATTTGGCTATCCTTCTAATTTTAACTACATATGTATATATAATAAAGATAATTTATTTTTGTATCTAGCTTATATTAAAACTATCTGCAAGTGGAGCCGAAACACTCGAGACGTTGGAACTAAGCAGCAACTTTTCCAGCAGTATGATAGTGTTTAACACCCCAAAGGGTGTAGTTTAGCCTCAAACAATATTTACTGAGGAAAGAGGCAAGTACCTATATATACATGAGCCCTGTACGTCATACTTTACATCCAATCTGGTTACCCACAGACGAGGTCAATTCCATTGGTATAATACAATTCGAATATAAAGAAAACCGACCTCCTCCATCATGCCTTCCATGTTCTCCCCATTTTCTCTGCCTTTTCTATGGTTCAAATACATTTCGGTCCCGCGATCCAGAACCTCTCTCAATAAAGCACACAGAGTAAGATGTCCTCCTAGTGAGAGACGACTCTTCAAGCGTGAGCTCACTGGAGAGACCCTCAATCCTTATTTCAGGTGTTATCGATCGGCTATTTCATCTCCCAGATATGCACGCGGTCCCACCTCCCAGCGATTTGGACGACCCACCCCCGCAGAGTGACAATCCAACAGCCGGAAAGAGTGTCTCGTTTTCTCCCACCAAATCTCCTGACAGCTCGTCATGTACCTACTAGAGAAGCATATCTATTTGATCGTGGTTTCAGGATGGATACGCAAAGAAACGAGACCCCCCTATCCCCTCCTCCACCCCAACACATGAACTGGATAAGTCGTCAGAAGAAAAGTCTGCGAAAATCTGAGAATTTTCAGAATAATTCTCCTTGGTGACTCAAACATGAATAAGCTCCGCATAGTCGGTGACACTGTGTATTGTGGTGGAGCCAAATTTCCACATTTAACTAAATTGGACAAGATGCCCCCAAGGAGGTTTTCATTGGCAAAACTGCCTTACAGATAGGTGTATATGATGCTCATCATTCATCATTCAATGATGGTGAGATACCTAAGGTACAGATTTTAACCAAGATGGGCATCAAAGTTGGGGAAAACTGCTATAATACTCTCCAAAAATTGGATGACCTGAGAATTGAGAAGGCAGAAATAAAATGCCAGAAATCATTTAAGAGAAAGAGAATATCTACTGTGGATGAAGAAGACTATGGTGCAGGAGTTTTTTTAAATGTAAAACATTGCTCTTTTAACTCAATACTTTTACTACTGACTGCATTTACAAAGTTTTATAACTTTTTATTACATATCATTATAACAGACCAGAGCACAAATGACTAAAACACGTGTTATTTTAATATATGTAGTTGTGTAATTTTTTCCCTTTTTATAAATATTAGATTATTATGTTACCTATGTACATTTAAATTGACACTTGATGGGACATATGTATGAACATTTTATAAAATTCTTAGGAAATTTCAAACGTATAACTCCTATCTTTTGCTATTACGCAGACAATCCCTTTTTTTCTTTTTTGTATTTACTACTTACTTGTACTCATGTGCGGATTGTCATATGTTTTAAATATACATTTTTCATTCATTCATCATTGACTTTATCCGGCAGTAAAATATGCTGATATAATGTGGCTGTACCACTTAAAAACATTATACAACATGAAAGCAGCTTATATCTAAACTGATTTATAATCCATTGTTATAAGTAACCAATAAGTGTTCATTTGGCCCTTTGCTTGTATTAAATATAAGATGTTACAAATTCTATAAAGTTCAACAGAAAAGAGTGCAGTTATGGAATATTCAAAAGTTTCGTACAAAACCGGTTTTCGATATGTATGTGGAGAATATTTACTTAGTAAATAAAAAAAATTAACAACATGGAATCTGAAATGTGGTCAGAAACATTGTTCAGCAGAGTGTACTTAATGTACAAAGTGACTTGTTAAGCCTAAGAGGAGAGCATAACCATCCTCCTGATGGTGAAGAAATAAACAAATTTGTAATGGTTAGCAATTTGAAAAGGTAAGAGATAAAATACTATTACATAATTATTATTAATGCTAAACTATATAGATGTTTTGTAATGCGGAGTAAGCTACATCAGATTCTTTCAATGTGTTATTAATTTTCCAAATTTATGCTATGTAAAAATATGCATATGACTTTTATAGTTTAATTTATGAAATGTTAAAATTATTCAGTTTATTTGACATTTGAATTTTTAATTTATTTGAAATATCTTCGTCTGAAGGTATTAGGTATAAGAGCATTACGACTCAGTGCTATAGAAATAAATAATATAATATAGACTTTATTTAGAATACAAATAGTCCAAATATATATTTAAAAAAATACAGTCTACTCCCGTTAATCCGACCCTTCTGATTTTTGGTTATGAAGTGAGTCTGATTAACCTGGTAATGGCTTATAGTGTATCAACATACGACTGCTAAGAAGATTTACCATATACTGAATTAAAGCGTTTATATATTCTAACTATTGTACGGTCCATTTAGCAGAGTTATATAAATGTAGTTGTCCATAATTTTATGTTTGGGGTAAGATATTACAATTGCATTTCCGAATTTTTCATGAAAATAATTTAAATTATAACGAGAGTAACACTACCCGACACAAAACCATCCCACAGAGTTGAATCGAATATCAGTTTGTTCATCTTATTAAGATCTACTAGAAGGTACCCAAATCGCTTTTAAATTTATACAGACGTGTAACAGAAGATATTCCTGTCGGACTTCGTAATATTTGATGAAGAAACCGATAGGCATCACGCTGGTGATGAAATTGGCTTTGGAGAAGTTGAAAACCTCATGTATAAAAGTAGAAGGAGGGTTCGACCAGTTGTACCTCAAACAATCGATGAGCTGGCAATTCAATTGAACTCAAATGATTTTTTCAGAGGTAGCTAACTTTTGCTATTTTACTGTAGCTATTTGTGAGTCATAATTCATTTGATTCAATGACCTCAGATTTTGGGTATAATACCCAAAATCTTTAATACAATACTATTGTATTAAATTTGTATCTCAATTTCGTCCGGAATAAAATTCTATATAATATTAAACCCATATTCAAATATTTTAAGACTCATAGAGGTTGACAATGATAGAGCCCTGATTTTCGCAACCTCAAGACAATTGGAGCTCTTGCATGAATGTACTTCATTTTCTTCGAATGGAAGTTTCAAAGTTGTCCCAAGATTGTTCAAGAAACTTTTAGTGTGTGTTTGAAGTCTCATCATGTAGGTTTTTAGCTTTAAAGACCTTTCATATTTTGATTTAATAGAATTATTTATCTGCATAAATTTTTCGTAACTAAAGTTTTTTGTTAATGTGATAAAATATGGGGTTTAATAAATTTATTCGTTTTAATATGTTATCCTTCATTTATATTAAATCCTAATTATTCTACATAATATAGGCTTTTCCTGCGGTATTTGTATGCATGACGTCAAAATCCAAACGCTTGTATGTAGCGGTTTATCGAAGAATACTGCAATTGGTACCCCAGTTTAAGGCAAGAAAATTTATGGCAGATTTCGAGGAAGCAAATCGAGCTTCTGTATCGGAAGTGTTCCCGCAAGACGTGGAAATAAGTGGTTGTTGGGTCCACTTTACACAATGCCTCGATGCACCTCATGCTGGTGTCATCGAGACTAGAAATGATCATCCTTAGATTGGACTGAGGCTGAGTTAGATCAAGGAACTGCAGATGTTCAAGAGTCATGCCCTACCTGTCGGAGTAACGTTCATCGTATCCGACTATACATTGATTGACCAAACTTGTCACAACATTTTTATTTTATATCAATAATAAATCATTCAAATATTTGTTTTATACTACACCATTATTTTTATTAATAAATTAATAATCCCAAGTTAAGGTATAAAAATATTTTTCAGTAAGGGTCAATTATAATAAAAATATTATGATCAATATTTACGCTCAGTAGTACAAAGATATTTTATGTTTCTGAAAATACTATAACATTCATCAATCTAAAAAATCATCATCAAAATATGAAACTGAAGGGAGAGATTTTAGTGGCCGCAATATCAATATCTTACAAAGGTATGCCTTATGTAGATGGCCATTGTGCTTCAGGACATTTGTTTAGTGATATTGTACATATAATTTGTCGCACAACTTTTAATATTCAAATCTAATCTAAAAACGAGTCAATCAAAGAGATGACTAATGTCAAAAAGGTCTGCAAACTACAAAGCAAAACAAAAAAATAGAGCTCATATTTTATGACTAACATATTACTTGTACTTTTTTAGTAAGAGTGATTCATTGAGATTGAGATGACATGGATTGTTTAGCTTTAAGTTTATAAGAATATTCATTTTTGTCATTGTCTACTGTCAGTAGACTATCAAATTATATAAATAAAATTAATTATCAGACATTTCTGGTCATAATCCTGATCATGTTGAGTTTTCGAAAGAGGAGATTGTTGAGCGGGAAAGTTTAATGCAGAGTTATTTTGTTCGACTGCCTAGCGCGACTAGAATTCTGATGAAGAAGAGAATCGACGTTGAATGCCGTATGCCTTTTAGAGCAATGTTTGCACAGCCTTTTTATCATGGCATGAGAGGAAAAAGTGAGGATGAAGGAGACAGGAAAGAAGTGCGACTCTACTGGCATAAAGGTTGCAAGCAAATCTTATATTATGATGACAGTGAAGTAGTTATGACTGAGCTCCCTTTACATCAAAATATTGCCTGCAGGATATTTCTCCTGGTCCTGTCTCGGTGTTTTTTGGGGCCATAAGTCCTTCTCATCATCATCAAACCAGGCATTTCATTTTCGGCAATCTCAATAGCCTTTCTACCCCATTCAGCAAGGGAAATATCAGCAACTTTAAATGTAGGTTTTGTAGACATGCTTAGACAGTACAACACACGCGAGAAATATACATCAAAATGTATGAAATAAAATAATAACATAATTACATCGTCGAATTATGGGTTATAAGTTATATGACTTTCTCCAAGATTCAAGTAATCTTTTCAGTATATAAAAAGATTTGAAATAATTTGTCAAAAACTATGACTAAAATTAATAATTGCCCATTTAATCTCAAAGGTGGAAATCAGCCTTCAGCTGTCACTGAAGTACAACCCTCCGAAGATTTTGATCAGTGCATAGTTTGTTATGACAATGCCCCACATGGAAATCTTCAGCCTTGTGGGCATGAGTTATGCTACACTTGTCATATTTCCTTGCATAGGTTTGAACTAATTCCCTGGTGTCCCCTATGTCGCACACAGATAACTGAATTAATTGATTTTAACATTTAAATTTAAACTTGTTTATTTATTTATTTGTGTGTTGATATCAGGTTGTATGTTGTGATTTGTTTTTTTATTTAAACAGCATCAAACTTTCCAATTAACAAAAATCAATTAATATACCCCAGTAAAAAGAGCTACTCTATTCTTTATATCCTACTACATATCAAGGCTCTATTTTTAAATAATACACCTTATAATTGTATATATCTAAAATATTTTCATTATAATACTAGTAGTATATTACTGCAAGTAGTAACTTAAGATTTACTGATTAATTTGAATTGTCTGCTGAAATTTGAATAACATCCAAGTTGACTAAAGTTACTTCATGTATGTATATAGTAAAAATAGTGGAAATTTTAAAATAATAGAAGAAATTAATTAGCTCACTTCACCAGGACAATCCAAGATTTTTAAAGAAAATGCTGACAAACTGCATATTTATTTAATAAATACAAATCAAATACTGTAAAATATCTAGCAATTAAGGAGACCATGGGCTTTTTTAAACAAAATCAAGAAAAATCGTTCATAACCCTATAATTAAAATTGAATTCATTTTTGCAAAGATGATAATGTTTTTTATTGTTTAAAATATATAATTTATGTACCACCATTATTTATTTGTTTGAAAAAGCTTTTTATAATCAAGTTGTATGATTTACCCCTTGTTTCGGGGTAAGATTTAATATGAATGATATGAATAATGCTGAGGGCTCTTGACTTGAATTAATTAAACCTCTGTCAAAACGTTTAATCTACTACTATTGTATTGTACTGTATTATTCTCAAATAATATTGGACTACATGAATATTGGGGTGCTCAATACATCAATACAATTCACTTTTGAGAATCCAACAAATGCTGGTCATCTTACTTTTATGGACTGCGAAATATCGCTTAAAAATGGTCATTCGAATATTTTTCAAAGAAATTCACAGTGGCACAGTGGAAATCATATACAAGAAGGTTAAATCAAACACAAGCAAAATTTGAAAAAAAACTACGCTTATATAAAATGTCCATATATGAACGAACAACAAAAAAGACAATTTCAATCCACTATTAGAATCCACAGTCAGAATTTCAACCTCCAAAAGAAAAACCAAAATGCAACATCCTCTGTAAGACAGGCTCCATTGCAGATAAACCTGACAAATGCAATTTTAAAGGAACCATCTATGAAATCAACTGCAACATTTGTGACAAAAAATACATTGGAAAAAGTGGTTGCCCCATTGGACAGAGAATTTCCAAACACTTTTTCAGCCAACAAAACTTGGGTCTCAAGGACCACTTCCAGAACTTTCAATATGATTACAAACGTAGTGTCTTGGAATCAATTTATATAAATAACAGACCAAAAATGTATGCCGTACTAGGAGGGTCACTACTTGGGTGAACTGTATTAAATATGGGTGGATTAAATCTAATCGGTTTGTAATGTGGGTAATTAAGAACAACACTGGGTGGATAAAATTGTAGTATTTGTTTAAATTAGGCGATATATTTTTGGTTAATTCTGTGATTGGCTAATGCATACAACAAAAGTTTATAAGCGCTCATTTTTGATATTATATTGTCATATCGTGTTCGTGCTGATTCAACATGGTTTTATTTTGCGATAATTGTGGGTATGATTTAGCTAATTTAGCAAATTGTCCAGATTATCTTTTCTGCATTAAATGCGGAAAACAAATTACCCAGCAGCCACCACAAATAAGAACAGGAATTATAATACACTATTATATGAGTTCATTATGAGGCACATATAGTGCGCATCAAATTATTAGGAACAAAAATAGAAAATTATTGACACAAATTATATAATTGATATTTTTGTTTAGAAAGCTTTTAAATGCAATAGATTTAAATTTTATGATATATTTTATTTATTTTAAATATAACTCGCCACATTTTGATGGGCATGGGAAATTTTTAGTGATTTAGTCCGGGGGTGTGAAAATCCAAACCATTGGTCATTGGTCTAGAAAATCTTTTTCATAGCTATCAAATTATTCTTCTCAAGGATGTAATTTAAGTTTCCTCACGCTCTTAATATGATGTTTCAAACCCTTGGTACTAATTCTTGAAAATATACAGTTTGCATAAATATACAAGCCAAATTAGACGGCAAACAAATGCTATAAATATTCACGACAAAACCCTCCTCCTTAAATTGAATTAAATTTAAATATTTAAAAGAATGGGCAGACGAGCTGACTTATCGAGAGAGAGTGGCGGAAATCAAAATTCTACTTCAAGAGGGTACCTATACTCTAGGGGGACTCAGTCAGAGATGTGGTGTTGGGTTGACTAGCATTCATCGAATTAAAACTGAATTGGATGGCAGGGTTCCCACGCCTCAGGGAAATTCGTAATTTGAGAATTCTCAGGGAAAACTCAGGGAATTTATAAATTGAGGAAAAACTCAGGGGAAACTCAGGGAATTCTGGGCTTTTTCCTGGAAAATCATATGGAACTCAGGGAGTTTTTTTAATTACTTAAATTTAAAAAAAAACGCTTGAAACAAAAAATAAAACAAGGAAAATAATATTTTTTCCCAATACATATAGCATTTTCATAGACTATTGAGAACTTAAGAAATGGTGATTTGAATCATGTAAGTAATATTTTCATTTATATTTCATACAATACTTTTTGTGGTGTTCTAATTATGTGGCTAAGCACATTCACTCGGAATACAGGGAGATAAGCGACCCTGGCCAGCTGAGCTGTCATTAGGAGTAGGTAGGCTTAAGTACAGTTCTATATTATACTTATATATAAGGAGCATATAAGTATCCAAGTTATGTACAATGTTCGTTAAACAATTTATAGAAATTAAATTACTTAAAAGGTAAAAACAATTTCAGATATGCGATATATTAGTCTCAATTAGTCCCTACTTAAAATGTATTTATTTTTCAGATATCACCTAAACTGCTTGCAGCTGCATCAGGAGCCAGGAAGAACTACGTCACATACCTGAATCAGATGTCTGCA
>JAYMFX010179429.1:0-11408 GCA_036784945.1 Monocelis spectator | reverse complement strand
TTAACCAAATACTTTGTTCAATGGAAATTTGTTGATTTGGATTCAGTGAAATGTGCTAGTAAATCAAATACATCTATCTGTGTTTGTAAAGTTCTTATATCAATGGAAATTTTATGATTACAAAAAAGATATTTGACGAGCATTTTTTAAACATTTTCAAGGTTTCTTATTTATAACATAATTGCTATAACCACTAAGCAAAAAATCAATGTCTTATTTATTATAAGTTAATCTACTTTTAATACTCTTTCAAGAAAATATAATATTCCAATAAAACATACAGCGACTACAAAAACACGACTATTTTAAAATTTATATTTTTTAAATGGTCACCTATATTTTCAATAAAAAAACGAGACTTACCTTATACATTTGATTCAGAGGCTGAAAATATTTGAAAGTTGTGCGCTCTATTTTTCCTGGAATTTCCAAAATGTTTCAAACACGCATTGGCTATTTTTACTTATTTCAATTAGCCAATCAAAATTGACAACACTTTGAATTTATGTTATTACCGTAACATAACAAAGCGTCATAGTGTCATTAATTTGATTTTCACCCATATACAATTTTCACTAACTCATGGACACTTCAGTTTCTTAAGATTAAAAAAATATTATGTACCTACAAAACTTGTGTTTATTAAGGGTAAAAAAGTGTGTATATAATTCTGAAAAAATATATAATTCATGTGAAATGAAATTACCCCACAGTTAATTATACTGAGAAAAAAAATCTTCCACAAATTATTTTTAGGATATTTAAGGAGGGTTTTGTGCATTTTGCCAATATTTAAGGATATTTTAGGAGTCCCTCAAAATTTTAGGAGCGTGGACTTTCTGTTTAATTGATTGGGTGGTTACACGATCTACTACTTTGCTGACATTATATGGACATTTAAGAAGAATGTGATCATAACGTTTTTTCAGGTTGTGATCACTATCACCATCACAAAATAACTTTGTAATCGACTGAATTGTGTGTGGGCATTGAATGGGCATAGGAAAGGCACTAATCTACAATTGCGCGATTCACAAAAGTATTATTTAACTGTCCATCAGGCTTCAAATGATGCTTAACAGAATAAAAGGATTCCACGCAAGCCAGGCATACCATACACAAAATCAATAACAGTGCATCACTCCTTACCAAGATATGAATACACTTCTTCATTGGTGTACACGGAAGAGTATAAAATGCTCTCATAAAGGATGCATTCAATCTCTTGACCAGCACAGACCACCTTGTATTGAGATTGAAAAGGGGAGGAAGACGCAGACTTTAACAAGTAGTCAATGGGTCCATTGAACTGCTTGGAGTCATCGACAGGTGTAAGCCAAGATTGCACCAAATTGCCACCCAGACCATCGAATAAGACACCTTTAGAAACAGAGAATATAAAATATACCTATTTGTATATTAGAAATAAACCATATTATTAGCAAGTAGTACTTAAAATTTGATGTCAATTGAAACCAATAAACAAGAAATAGTCTGCGGTAGCTAATAGCCTACTAATATAGATATAAAAGAAAACAATTTGTACGCTATGTTACAGTTTACTAAACAATTCCTTAGCAATAAGTTCGTCATTCAGTTTAATGTTTGATTAATTTATTTAATTAAGATAACAAAAAGATACAATTATAAATTTGTAAAATTACCCTTGATTGCATCCTTTATCTTTTGATAAATCTTTTCTGGGAGATGTTTATAATTAAAGTAGCGATGTTATCCGAGGTTCCTGTCAAAAATGACTAATGAATGTTTGTACCCTGAATTCTGTATGATGTGTAAACGTGGCCATTTTCGATGCATATCCCACTTTAGTAAAGGCAGTATTCAGTATGAGGCCCTCCACTCGGTATATAGAATCGCTTGTGTAGTTCCCCCTTCAGTCAGTATGAATGTATAGTTTTATTGAAATTCCGATATAATTGCATTCAGATGTTATCTCTTTGTCCACTTCAATCTGGTTACTCTCTTTCTCTCTCTATCAGTGATTTAGCGAAGCTTTATAATGAATGTTTCATGTATGTGCATTTCCGGCCATGTTTATCCATGCCATGCAGGGCCTAAGATTCTGATAACTGATAACAGTTGGTAGTTGTTGCCTCGTTCTCCGGTGTAACTATATGATCGTGACCAGTGTGCCTCTTACATTTGCAGAAGATACCGTCCTCCGCTTGTGTAATATACTCGAAATGTTTCTTCTGTCGAGTTTGTTTACGTAAATTTTTGCGTTTGCGATAAACATATTTACCAATACAGACTAGGCATATTATAATGAGAATGATGAATGCCATAATTAGAGGTATCCGTTGGACAAAGGACATAGTAGGAATTGCAGTATTGATATCATTAGGTAGCATGGGTGATGACGCATGCGTATACATGACAGTAATTACAAGATGTACAACAAATATCATACTGAACACGAGTAACAAAGGTTTGTAGGTAAATAGTTACATATACTTCGATTGGATTCGCCCTTGGCGAAAAGTAATTGAAATATTGAACACTTATACGATAAACGTGATAATATGGTTACGTAATAATAATAAATATCAAATTGTATATTGTTCACTTAATATGATAATATAAGTTGTGAAAATAGTATAATTAATAGTCTGACTCTGTTGTTCGAAGGGTTAAAGGTCAACCTTTGTAAAACGTAGCTTTTTCTTGATTTTTGGCTGGCGCTTGTGGTGATGACATGTCAATCGTTTCGTCCGTATTTGATTGCGCTGACGGATTTTGTACTGTAGTCGATGGGAAGCTAAAAAGTGCGGAGAGTAATAAAATTACGAGGAAGATTGGCTACTTGAGCTATACGTGATATAAATCGAGTGATTTTCCAAGTGATAAAATCTAAGATGAGTTAACTTAAGCTTATGCAGTGCAAATTTAAAAGCTGAATGTAGAACTTCTGAAAAGGATGTACGAGAAAATGCTGCGATTTGCCTAACAATAAACATGAGAGCTTCTGTGTTAATGTTCCGACTATATAAGGTGTAATAAACAACTTGATTAACTAGATCAATATGGGAGAAATAGTGTACATGGTCGATGAGACTACGAGGAGTGACAGTGTAAAGATTGAAACGAGAGAATATTTTCTGCATGACAAAGAATCATGATAGAGTTTGACAGAGAACAATGGTTCGTATGAGTATTCTTCCGCTCCATGGCTGGCGTTGTTCGTCGCAAGCTACTTAACAATTCTCCCTTGGAGTTTTTATAAGCTTTAGTTTGCGCCTGGAATTCTAGAGTATGAAACGGGCAATGCGCTTCATACTTGTACCGTTGCGCAATGTCGTAGTAGGACTTCAGCGTCCTTGTCTCCCAATCGGTCAATCCCGTCTGTCCAAAATAGATAGACTCAAATTCGCAAGTCGTGAACAGTGATTGAAAGTGAGTTCGGCTGATGTCGAGGCCATGACCCAGAATGGTAATTGTTGAACCCTGGAACTTGGTGAAAAAGGCTTTAAATAGACGATCTACGACAGAGATAGGTTTGCCGAAGCGAATCACTACGGCTCTATCGATGCAGTGGTGAATTTGAGATAGGTGATTTTTCATGTACGAGCGATCCTCTGGTATAACTAGTTGATGAAAGATGCGAATATAGTTATCGGAATCGATTGCTACCGCGGAGAATTCAACTATATTCCGGTCAAGACCTTCAAAGTCAACGTATATTCGCGTTTCTCTATCCATAATAGTATTAGGAACTAAAAAGATTCATGACATTAAGTGAATTCTCCTTGAGAATAGTAATGTCTTCGTGTATCAGCTTGTTACTATGGAATTATTTCTTACTTAACGAGTTCTATCATTGAGTCTATTCTGTATACTGTATAATAACTTAAGAACGAATGTAGTTAATAAACAGCAATATAATATGGTTTATAAAGCTGGTCGTTCTTTGAAATACTGATAATAGGAGGGGGAAGGAGTCAACATGATGACTTCAAACAGATTTACTTGCAAACAATTACATATAAGTAAAGTAATGAATATATTAGCTTAATTTATTGCCTATCCGAATTCCTCTATATTGATTTTAAATTAAAATTATATTATAGGCAGTGAATCATTGTTACTGATATGCGTTCAGTTGCTGTTAATATCGCTTTATAAATGAATGTACTTTGACAACTTTGGATGGGATTATATTATTTAAATTATATTATAGGAAGTGAGTCATTGTTACTGATAAAAGGGAATGGAGGTTTGGATACTATTCCTGTAAATTACCCATCTGACTTTCTCTTTCTGTTCGTCAGACAGTGGAGATTTAGACAGGTCTAGTTGCGCTAACAATTCGGTTTTAGTATCCTCAATATTTGAAATTTGAACATCGTCATAAGCTTCTTTTAATTTAGCATGTAAAATTTCCTGCAGGTTTCTTAATTTCTGTGGAAGATCAGTAACTTTGCCACTAGCGATTAGCTGATTTTGATTTAAGTTTATCTTGCGATGCAATCGATTGAATATACTAATCTGAAAATTTGGTTCCAGATTGTGTAAAGAGTTAAGAATATATAAGCGCTTATTGAGACGCTTAGAAAAAGCTGAAGGTTTGACAAGAATTATTTTATCTGTCTCTACTTGGGGGCGATGAATGTACACATCGACTAATTTAGATTCTTGAGGATTAAGTGTAATGACATTTTTGAGAAAAATTTCATGACTTTTCCCTTTAAATGTTAATTATGAGTTAATTTCACTATCTTTTATTTCAATTTCAGCTCCTCGCTGAGATTCATTACAAAGTAAAGTAGGTAGGTGAGGTTATGTCTAGTTCAGATTGAATGTTGTTACGTAAGAGTGTGACATCATTAGCATCTCTCATACTTAGGTGTGGTTTCCCTCGGTAAGATTGCTATGTTCTGTAATATTAGAAAAGGGTGATTCATTCATATAATGTGCTAATTGCTATGTTCTGTTTTATTCCAAAGAGTGTGTCTGTGTGATTCATTATGGAGTAGAGCGATAGGATCATAGTCCGTTTTCACTACTCTCCGAATCTGATTATCAGTATCTACAGCCGAACTGAAATTATCTCTCCTTGCAAACCCTGTGGGATTAATTTCGTTCTCTGAGATACATAAAGAATTATCAATATACTTAGTGGTTGGATGATTAATTGGGTGAGTGTGATAGATTCATAATTCGTTTTCACTGCTCCTCTAGTAAAATTATTCTCAGCAGAAGCGAAATTCGCGTCCCCTACAACTCCTGTGGGATTAATTGCCTTCTCTGAGGTAAAATTAGAACCATAAGAATGCATAGTACTAGAATAAATAGACAACGGTTTTCTCTCTACCCCCACGTCTCTCGTGGGCTTGAAATCCTCTACATAAATTGAATTCGCATGATTAAAAATAGGTATGACTTTGTCATCGATAATAATTGCGCTCTCCTTTTCAGAGGCTGCTTCAGTTTGATTATTAGATATGCCGGCGATAGAATTAATTAGATTATTATGATTTTGTTCATTATTCGTCAGATTAATGGATCTTCCGTCGATGTAAACGAAATTAAAAGATGTTGAGAATTCTGTTTGGGTACCCATAGACATTTGTTTACCTTTTTGGGTTGATTCCATCAATCGTTGAACAATGACTTGATCATTTGAATCTATCATATCAGTTTGGATACTACGATCCACTTTAGTAAAATACTGTATCGGTAATGCATTCTCGGTACACTCTGTCTGAGAACCCGTGCCCTCTCTAGAGACTATACTCTCTAGTGGCTTAGTAATACAATGAATCAGTTTATTATCAATAACATGAGAAGAATTAGTCTCGGAATCTTTGTCCGATTGACTTAAATAGATGGTATCACTCAGCGTGAATATGAATATATGAAAGCTTAATTTATTGCCTATCCGAATTCCTCTATATTGATTTTAAATTAAAATTATATTATAGGCAGTGAATCATTGTTACTGGTATGCGTTCAGTTGCTGTTAATATCGCTTTACAAATGAATGTAAAACTGAATCTGGCTTTCTTTAAACTTGGGATCTTTTGCATTAATTCTGCAACTCCAAGGCTTCCATCGGCCATGTGAGCATAGATGTAGCCGTCGGGGGTGTTATAGGGGAGACCCATCAACTTGACGTTTGCTCTGATTTTAAGGTCCAGATCAGCCAGGGGGGTTTCATATTTGTTTTCCCAAGAGTTAACTTTTGTAGTACTTTCGGTATAATATTCCTTTTTAAAATTTCAAGCCTTTGCAATGGCTCTATGGGCGCATTGGTGGTCTTCTTGAGAAGGTCATCAATAATATCGCTATTCGTTGGTAGAATCCCTTTGGGTGCGAAAGGCAGACCTAGGTATTTATAAGCGTCTATGTCATTGGCTGATTTGATGACTTGCCCATCTATCTTAATTTCATGAATGACATTCTTGATGAGTTGCTTGGCAGGGAGATCGGCCGTGATGGCAATATATCCACACTTCGACGGGTTAAAAATAAGCCCCGTACCACGGAGGAAAGTTGTGATTGTGTTGACTTGTTTTTGGAGGTTGGCATTACTGTTGGCTATGATGACCAAGTCATCAGCGAAGGCCAGACAATTAATCATAGTGTCCTCGTCGAGCTTAAATCCGTAAGAACTCAGCTTCTTTATGGCTTGATCGATGACTATATTAAAAAGCAGCGGGGACAGCGGATCTGCCTGCGTGACCCCTCTATTAATCTTGATCTTGGATCCTAGCAGATTCGTGTAATTTTCGTGGTAAAGATTTCTAATGTAATTCAAGGTTCTGCCTTTAATTAAGCCTTGTCAGACTTAATAACCGCTTCAGTACTAACGCTGTCAAACGCTTTAGGCATGTCATGGAACGCAAGATGGAGGTCGACGATAGAGAAATAGTGAAACATGCCATTCGGAAATACAGACGACTGGGGTTTCAGATGATTAAATTCATATAATTGTTTAAGTTTATACAAGGATAAAACATCAACACCATGGCGAATCAAGATGCTCAATAATAGTACCATGAGGCTATTACTAAGACCTGAAGTCAGGAAGAATAACAGTAATTATTGAGCTAAAGTTAATGGGAGATCTCTTGTATTTTCTTCCTCGATATCACTATCATCCTCTGAGGTAGAGCTTGAAGGAGAATCATCAAGAGCCTCGAAACAACTGAACGCATGATCATCACTATCATTTTCCGAATAATCTACAATAAAAATTAATAATCTAGAATGTTCTTGGTATTATTAATAGATATATCTCAATCAAAAACAAATCTAGCAGCTTTATAAAAATCAGATAACTATCTTGAGCAAACAAGTTGTTGGTCGACTTATATACATGAGTATATTCCCACATACTTGTTTGACTTTCAACAAACCGTCTCTAAGTCAATTGGTCGTCAGGTACAACTAGTCTCCTCAGACAATTTATCTAATCAATATCCTACTTTAATATTGAAAGTAGATTCTTCCCTTCACAAAATGACTATTAGGGTCGACTGATCGAAAATTTGCAGTTAATACCTCATTTACCAGCATACATATCGATATTACATGGCATTACAAAATCTTAGTAGTGTATTTAACTGCATATATATAAATATTACATGGCATATGATATCGAGGTCATTCCTTTCTATGGCGCTTGTACCAAATTTGGCGCTTTGGCCCGGGCCCGGTGGGTGTCCCCCACGCTTACCACTTGCAACTCGCACTCCTGAACAATATGGCAGTCACAATCGAAAAAACTGATTTTTTTATTAGAAATGTTCCATTTTGAATGTTTTTTGCACGACTACTTATAATTTTTTTAATATTGAGTTTAATTATTATAGAAATGATCAGCTGATCATTTTGATATATAATAAAAGTATGTAGCTGCAATATTTACTGAATTATTGAATTAACATAGTGATAACTAACTCAGCATTATATATGTAAACCACGACTCTGGGCTCAGGTGATTTACCTCACACGGCCGAGCGGTTAACCAAGTATAAGGGCGGTCACAAACAGAATAGGGTACTTTAGTACCTAATCTGACCTGGCTTGAGTCGAGTTTAGCTTCTTAAATACTGACAATTTAGAGACTGATATGAGAGAAAGGCAATTGCCACCAAGTATGTAATGTATATAAAGTATATGTATTTGGTTGCTACCAAAGTAATAAGGAGTTACCTGTTGATTTAGATCAACTTGATTACACAATAGAGTACGATTGTTTCCAATCACAGAGTTCAGAATAGATTCACCAAATAGAGTCAATAATATAGTCTACAAATAGACTTCGTAGGACTTCGATTCACAAGTCGCACTTTTTAATCACAATATCCGTCACACTCTATTACTCGCGTATCTTCGGTTTTTACGCCAAAGTCTGGTTTCGACTTACTATTTAGTAGTCGTTACAAACAAATAATTATATAATAATAGATAATTTGTACAAACATCATAAATAGGTTTTCAGGTATGGGGAATCTTAAATAACCCATAAAATACGTCGGTGATATAGCATACAGACTCAAGTCGATTTTTGTGATTTTTTTTTAATGTATAATACTTCCCCTACGTATAGACTTACTGTGAAAAAGTTTTGGGAGGTAATAATAGGCTAGGTATTGTATTTAATAGAGGTTTACGTTTTGACTCATAATAAAGATTTTAAACTATCAACCTTCTTTAAAAGCGCTTCCTGAAAAATCAGCTATTTCGACTTGAATCTGTATGCTATATCACCGACGAATAAGTCACCAAAATATATAAATTGCCTTGGGATTCTTCTTCCATAGGCGGACTTCTTGATCGGCAGACGCCAGGTTTACATATAATGAGTTTGAATAAATTGTTTACTGATTTAAATATTTTAGTTTACATAAACAAATTTTAAGGCGGGAGTTTCGAAAGCTAAAAACCAAGACATAGGGGTGTGTAAATATTCTAAATTCAATTCTGTCGTCAGTTTTGAGCTAGGACATATGGTTGGGTCTCTAGAGCCTGACATACGTGTTCGAAACCCGCAAAAATACTTAAAAAAGATTGGGACCACTTAGAAAGTTGGAAAAATCTTCTAGATGGATTAAAGCATGATGAGTCCATTTCCGTCGTTAGTTTTGGGTTTTGGGGTCGAAAATCTGTTTTCGGCCAATGGAGCGGCCAGTTTATATCGAATGATAACATAAATAGTATTTTCCTAATCAGAATTCATTACGAATCGAATGGTAATAATTATAGTAAGATGTGACTTATATTAAACAATCTAGCCCTCCTGGAAGTTATATCATGTATTTAATAGCCGGATGTCCTATCTGTTATTATTAAGCCTACTTTAATAGCTTCCGACGACTCTTTAATAATTACGATTTTTTGCTGGGAACCTGTCCTTACACCCATCTATATACAGATCTACCAGATCTTTCAGGGTATGTGAACACTACATGGGCTGAAGGGTTGGAGCAGTCAGAGAGAGAACGGTCAACCAATGTTTGGGCACGTCTGTGAATATTTCTGGTGACCATACCGAAGCCAACCTCTGTCAAAATGTCGTCTTTTTTAAGCTTTGTACGCAACAGAACATATTTTCCGTTACTGCGAACGGTTCGCGGGCATCGGAAAACGCCTTTGATCAAGGACAGAGTTCATTTGATTACTTTTAAATGGACAAAGTCCGACAATGAATAATTTATTACCATACAAAAATAGAGCATTCTAATTTCACGGTAAACTGTGTTGATGATGTGAAAATCTTTCATCATTATATGTAATAATTCAATTATTTTGTTTTCAGGAATGGCTCAATCATCTACGGCTTTGAAAAGATTTGAAGTTGAAAATAGCATTGAATCTATCAGCTCAGTTGATGAGTTTTACAAGTATGATGAGGCTACACACAGCAGCATCGTGAATTCTAAGCCATGGACCAAAGATCCTCACTACTTCAAACATATTAAAATATCTGCTCTCGCTTTATTAAAAATGGTGATGCACGCCAGATCCGGCGGGAACTTAGAAATAATGGGTATGCTTATTGGTAAAGTAACGCCTAATACCATGATTGTCATGGATGGAGTACCTCTACCTGTTGAAGGTACGGAGACCAGAGTCAATGCTCAAGTAATATTACAACAACATTATCATACTCTTCATTTGTTATTATTGTTATTATTGTTAATTGCAAGTAGTAATTGATTTTCAATATTCAGGCGGAAGCTTATGAGTTTATGACATCTTATAAGGAGGCCATTGCGCGAGTTGGTCGCACAGAGAATGTCCTCGGCTGGTATCACTCACATCCTGGATATGGTTGCTGGCTATCAGGGATAGATGTGGCTACACAGAGCATGAATCAGACTTACCAGGAACCTTTCGTGGCAATTGTGGTCGATCCCATTCGAACAATATCCGCTGGAAAAGGTAGCTTTCATTTCACAATAGAGTATTCCATTTGGATATTCACTCATAAGGGAATGGATAGGAGAATGTCCTCGGCTCGTATTATCAACCAATCATATCATTCTAGGAGAAGTATTCTCACCCAATCATATCATTCTAGGAGAAGTATTCTCACCCAATCATATCATTCTAGGAGAAGTATTCCCAACCAATCATATTACTCTAGGAGAAGTATTCTCAACCAATCATATCATTCTAGGAGAAGTATTCCCAACCAATCATATTACTCTAGGAGAAGTATTCTCAACCAATCATATCATTCTAGGAGAAGTATTCTCACCCAATCATATCATTCTAGGAGAAGTATTCCCAACCAATCATATTACTCTAGGAGAAGTATTCTCAACCAATCATATCATTCTAGGAGAAGTATTCCTAACCATTTTAGTTAATCTGGGTGCATTCCGCACATATCCCACTGGATATCAACCACCGGAAGAAGGTCCCTCCGAATATCAATCAATTCCTCTCAACAAGATCGAAGATTTCGGTGTCCATTGTAAGCAATACTATCCTCTGGAAGTGTCCTATTTCAAGTCGAGTCTGGATAAGCGACTGCTGGATCTCTTGTGGAACAAATACTGGGTGAATACCCTCAGTTCTACCAGTATTCTCGGTCAACCTGAATATATGACTGGATTAACAAAGGATTTGGCTGAGAAGATTGAGAATACCGACCGATATGTGAGTCAGTTAAACGATAGAGATATTCCTCATCAAGTTCATATTCAGCTAAGTTTTAATTAATAAACCATTATTATATTCTATTTCCAATATTATCATTTTATTTGGCACCATGATCAAATCATAACCATTTAGAGATGTGAGACAGAAAGGGGTGTTGAGAGAAAGGATTTAGAGATGTGAGACAGAAATAATTGTTGAGAGAAAGGATTTAGAGATGTGAGACAGAAAGAGGTGTTGAGAGAAAGGATTTAGAGATGTGAGACAGAAAGAGG
>JAYMFX010179318.1:0-11410 GCA_036784945.1 Monocelis spectator | reverse complement strand
AATATAGGAAGAGACACAGGAGCATCAGTATAATATAGGAAGAGACACAGGAGCATCAGAATAATATAGGAAGAGACACAGGAGAATCAGAATAATATAGGAAGATACCCAGGAGAATCAGAATAATATAGGAAGAGACCACAGGAGAATCAGAATAATATAGGAAGAGACACAGGAGAACAGCTCAGGTATGGATGAGAAGCAACACTCACCATTGAAAGGAGATGTGGCAGATGATGCTGTTGTCTGTTTGCTTGGTGATAATTGTTCTGGAGATAATTGATCAGCCAGAAGTGTGAAGCGCAACTCCTGGTTATCCTCGTCAGCATCAGTTAAATAGCCACTGATAGACTGCGTTTCAGAGCATTCAGTCAGATAGTCATCTTCGGACACTAAAACAAGAGATAGCATCAGTATAAAAAACAGTTTTATTCAGAGAGTTATCATGAAGTTATCAATCTTAAAAGAAACAGACAATCCATAAAACATCGATTTATTTAAGTATTCAAAATAAACGTTTACTTTTTGGAACTTCCAACTTGTGTATGCTTGTCGTCTTATTCACAAGTAGATTCGATGAGGGATTATATTATTCTGGGATTATTTTAGTTAAAATAATATCTTCTATTCGAAACTTACCCTTTTTTCGAGCAATATTTTTTTCGCATAGAAAATGTTCCAATAAGACTGCTTTAGCATTAATATAAATGGAAATGGATCCACAATTATAGGAGCATTCTCGAGTGATCTCCAGATTCTCCACTTCAATATACGCACAATCTATAAAGAATAAGTACACGACAGAATGACCAACTGGAAAAATAAATGGAAAATAAGAAATGTTAGCCTGACAATTTATAAATTTACTCACCCTTCAATACTTTCAACAATTCCTTATAGGAACCCTCTGTCCAAGATTCAGAGTCACTAAAATGCATAAAATCAACTACATTAAATAAGGAATAGATTAAGAAGTGCTTATAAGTTATAATATCCTAAACTTCCATACTTACACCAGTTTAGGTACAAAGAATTTATTCGGATTTGAAATATCTTCAGTAATATTCATTTTCAGTGGTTTCAATCCCCTGAGATGATAGCGACAGTAGCTGGCTGGCAGTGCCTTCACAGCTTCAGGCACTTCTCTCAGTCTAAAATGATATATTCACCCTACATTGATTGTATTTCAGATACTGTTATTGAGAAAATTTATAATTATATTTATGATACTGATTAATCACAATTTATAATAGAGGGTGCAATGCAGCTGCTAACAATAGCATGGCATATAAATCTCTTAACTATGAATTTTGTTTCTGTAAGGTATTGCCATACACTTTTTTGATTTCATGAGAAATAGAAATTTTAATATTTATATTACAATTATAAATCACAATAACTTACCTATCAATTTTGTTTTCAAATTTTTCATACTTATCTATCAGCCAACCTCTAAAAATACATTTAAACCATCTTTCTAGAAACAATCATAATTTATTTCAAGTAGTTAAGCCCACAAATTTACTTACTTGCCAATTCTTGTTTTTTCATTGATGCTACTTAACTTCACACGCTCCCAAATACCATTATGACGAACACAATAATACTAAAATTTCAAAGTTACAAATTAGATTTTGAAACATTTGAAAGATTTTTTATAAAGGAGAATAGATTAGACACATGTTGTAATAACAATAGGTAACAATTTGTTTCAGATTATTTACTTGAAATAAAAATTTGACACTTACTTGGGACAATCCTACATTGGCCACTATTCTTTTTTCAATATCACGCTCATTTCTTGAAAGACTAGATTTTACTTTTTTTAAAACATCTTCATTTAAACAAATAAAGGAACAAGGATTCAGTAACACAGTAACCTTGACTTGTGTAGTCATACTGCTAAAGTATAAATTAAAGTCTTTTTGGATATATAAACTAAAAATATAGACATGATTTATTATAGAATGTATTTAAGTAAACCATAACAATTATATGTTACATGACTGTTTAACATTTTAATGCTAACCTGCTCAAAGGGTAAAAAATATCTGTATAGTTCTGAAAATTCCTGTTTAAGTCAATTGTCAATACATTCAAATAAGTAAAACCTAAATTGCAACTAAATGTTTTAATTTTTAATTGAGCTTTTTTTCAAACAAAAAATACTATAGTATTTTTGAAAAGTAAACTGAAACCATTTGTCCATATAGTCTGACTCTGACATTTTTAATTTGCAGTGTGTCATCAATGAATTATTTTAATTTTTTAAACATATTTGTTGTTTATATTTGCTGTGTAGATCATTTTGTTGGAATATTTATGCAATTTTGTTGAATAAAACGTATTCATTATGTAATATAAAATACAGTATCACATGAATATGAAATTTGGTATAATTGGTAAATTCTCTTTTCTTTTTCAAGTATTTTATATAGTTTCTATAGTCTATAACTTTATGTCGAGCCATATACACACCAAACTAACAGCTTATACCAAATAAATTAAATAAAAGCTTTAAATATAAATAGTTAAAAGAGCATTATACCTTTAAATCCTTTTAGCTTCAAAATTATTAAAAATCCAGAAATTTAAAAAAACACGCTGTATTTTTTTAAAAACGTTATTAAAAATAACATTTTTTTATTCATTTATATAGACGCATTGCGTAATATCAGTGATTTCAAGCATACTGTTTTCTTTATCGTAATCTGATTTTAAGAAGTACATATTTCCAAACAATTATGACTACAAAATGAGAACGATATTTCATTTCAATATTGCATTTCATTCCAATTTACTATTTTTACACTCAATATTGTCAGCGAGACGCTCTGCTTAATGCTGTCGCTCAACCTTAAACATTCAATTTCGAAGCGTAGTCGAGTGCGCTCTAAACTAATAAATCAATGGAGACATTTTCAAACAGTGCTCAGTGCCGCTCTAGAATATGGCCCCAAGGCCATATAAAGCCACTATGTGCCATATTCTAGAAATGAGAACCACACTAAAGATAATCTCTATAAACTTTGTACCAGACTGATGGTGTTTTCAGCCGAAAATATATCTATTGATTTCACACTAGAGCGCACTCGACTAAGGAGCCATCAGCTTTGAGTGTCGTTATGGAATATGAATCCTATAGGTTGTATACATATCATTCACCAGAACGTATTTGTTTCAGCAGCCATGATATCCATTTTTCTACACTCAAATAGGACTACTTATAACCAAGTTTTTATAGTATTCTACTTTGGCAGTATATCAGAAGTTAGCAGTAATAATGTAAAGTATCCAAATATCTATATTTGTCAAATAAACATTAATATAATGCAAAATTCGATTAACTAAAGAACCGAATCAATGAGCTCTTTAATTGTGAGACAATAAAAACAAAAATTATCAAACTTATTATACATAAAGTATTGACAGATAAAAAAAAACCCGAAACAGACTATGAATATAAATACAATTAATACTGGTTTCTTAAGTCAAACAGAAAGTTTCTAAGCAGAATAGTACAAGTTAATTATCAATATAGTCATAAGCAGTTAGTTATAGGGTATTATCTATTAGCTTAATTGTAAATATCAAAGTCAGAGCTAACAATAAAATAAACAGAAGCATTCAAATGCATACAAGTATTAAAGTAGCCTACAAAGTAACCACATACATAATTAACATATTTTATAATAATTTACAAATCAAATTAATTTTCAATTCTGAAAATTCTTAATGATAAAAGCAGTGACAATTATTTAAAATAATACTATAAATCACAAAGGCAAGAATAATTTCCTAGTCGAATTATTATACATATTAACAATATTTAGAAATAAATTTGGCATAAGGATGTGCTTTAAATGAAATGGACTAGGGTTCATTCGATAATAAGTATAAAACTATTAATAATAATTACTATCAGAGAATTAAATTATTATAATGAAAATTGTCTCGATGATCGTGTGAGTCAAATTTAGTTGTTGCGTAGGCGGTGGCATTAATGAAAGATTTCACATGGTCATGGGTTTCATCGGGAACATTCCTGTACACTTCTGTCTTGTCCATCCATGAATCCTGTTGCTTATTTATTCGGGCGAGAACAGATTTGATAGAATCATCGATTTGTTTCTTGAGAGAATCATTGTCAGCTAAATGAGCTTTCTTTAAAGGTCTACTCTCTTCATCACTTTCATCATAATACACACCATCTAAACAAATATTATTGAGTATTAATTAGAAAATATAGAGATTCAGAAGACAGCCGCTTTCCATCAGATAAAGATCTCGATGCCTAAAATATAACTTACTCACAAAATACTCTCTTTTAGAGATCTAGAAAATCTCATTTAATAAATTATCAGCTCATTACTCACAAACCGTGAGTAGTGAATTCATTATCCAAGCAAGAACAAATGTCAGACTAAATTCCTTTATTCAAAAACTACAAATCTATTCGAATGCATATTATTATTTCCTATTTACTTGGTTTCCTGTTATTCTGACTTTTCAACTTTCTTTTCCTTGGAGGTTTCTTAACCGGTTTCTCTTCTGCTTCATCTTCACTGGAGGTCATATTAAACATCGAAAGATCGTAAGATCGGCGCGACTCTAAAAAATGAATTTCGAAATTGTATATTGTTAGTAAGCTAAATGATTCTTATAGTCACAATTGAGATCTATTAAAAGAAGAGGTTTTCTAGCTATTCATTTTATTTATCAAACACTAAAAGAACGATTTTAATAAGGACACTCTTAGCCAATCTAAAATACTTTCTGCTGTATAAACAAGTAGTTTGGCCAATCTCTGATTGGCTCACTAATCTGACTTGGGATGATTAATTGATAGAAATTACTCACTAAGAGCCCGATCAATAAGATGAGGATTTTTCTTCTCTTCACGCTTAAACTTTTTCTAAAATAATTAAAACAACTTCATATTCAATAAATCTACCAAACATTATTATTCATAAACATGACTCTATAATCATATCGAGACTGCAATAACATTTGTATTCTCGTGTGTTCTATTTTATTTACCTTCAATTCTTCTCTCTCTCGATCTTTAAACATATTGCTCATTGAAGTGAAATCAGTTCCAATAGTAGACAATGCTTTATAAAAATGAAGGACCTCTTTCTCAGTCCAACGTCTTGATCGACCTTTATTATTGCGAAAACTTCTACAAGTGATCTGAAAAATAGGAGAATATAAAAACATATCACGATTGATGATAGAATGAATTTGAACATTCGAATGAATTGGAAACTCACATTCAAATCCGAAGCGTCTTCTTCTAAGAAGTTTAATTTCTTGAAGTCGGGCAGAGCAGATTTTACCAGCAGACTGGACTCATCTAGAATGATGTTGCCCTCTGAGTCCAGCTTCAATTGGGGTACAGCACCAGGCTGACTACTCTCAGTGTCGCTGTTCTCCGGTTCATCAAGAGGTTCGGGAGATTCATCAACTGCTTGCTTAATAGAATTGTGGATTAATGGACTGGAATTTGCATCATTCAGGAGCGGTTTAGTAGTTTTGTCTGAATCTTGACGTTTCTGACGATATCTGGTTAATAACACATTTGAAAAATGACAATACACTAAAAGAAGTAAACAAAGGTTATGTAGCTGAGCTACTAATCCTAATCTCCTAATCCCAGCTGCGTATTATCAGGAATGAATTATGGACTGCAAGTCATTTAGGTTTAGCTCTATTTGGGTAACCATTTCGAATAAACTGAAAATGCAGACTGTCTGAGACCTGTTACTGTCTCATATTACACGTTTTCTGTTTTCATGTACAATAGTACAGAATATGTGACACTCAAATCGAGTGTGATAGAAAGTATTGATTCGATGAGATACTTGCACCAGCATTCATACATAACTGGTACAAGCTAAAATAACTAAAGGATCTCATTTACCTAAACAATTGAGAGTTTTAATCCTTAATCTGTGACAAATGATGATGTATGATGATTGTTGTACTTACTTGGGAGGTGGATTGTGTGAAGGTACCCAATGGATGAGGTCTTTAAGCATGACGGTTGATTTATCCAAAGGTTTATCATTTTGAATATTGGGTTTATAGGGTGCCCGACGAACAATTTCACGCTGCATAATGGACAATGATAATAATAAATAACCATAATTCAAATATTACAAATATTACGTAAAATAGGTTTTAAGTAAATTGCAATAAAGAAAAAAATATACAAATTACCTTTTTATCCTCAAATAATCTGACTTTAGGTGCCTCATCAATATCACAGCTTGGTAATCCATTCTCTACGAAAGAAACTTGTCCCTCTAATTCTTTAGGCAGATCAATAATCTCTACACTATCTGGATTCAATTTAACAATTGGAGTTTCAACAATTGACTCATCAATGTTATTCTCTGAAGAGTTGTTGATGTTATTGGTAGATGAATTATTAACAGGTACACAATTATTATCTCTATAATAATGAAAGTTATACAAATCAATTTAAATTACCAATAAATTTTCTAATACAGAGTATATTTTACATATTTAGTAATATATCGGTTCTTAACCAAGGCATGAATAAAAGAAAATCAGTGATATGGTACTGTACTCACACAGTCTTTACTGGTGATAATGGTGCTTCTATTTGTTTAGCTGGACTAACAATGGCTGGAATTACCACTGAAGAAGATTCTTTTTTCTCAACATCAGATTTTTCTCTAAAATAAATAAGATTAGGTATATTAAATTAAATATTCTTTTGCATTTTCATAAACATTAAGAAATAGACAGAATTATATCATTTAAGAATGTATAATATATAATTGGTGAAATATAAGTATAAGTTATAACTTACTGTTTGATCTTGCTCAATCCAGCTAAATTGACTTTCGGTTTACAAAACCGTGTTAACTTCATTGTGAATATGAGTAAATACAACTAAAAATTTAAGGGTAATATTATAAGATCAAATAGATTTTTAAAAATCTATAAAATTACTCAAGACACAATGTATGTTTTAAAAGAAAGATTACTGTACCAAAATATAACTGTTGGGCAACAAGGATTGGACCAGTCATTGACTTGCATTATGGCAAACAGCAATACCTGGTCCATACCAATGTTGTGAAAACTGTTTTAGCTAAATGTTAACATTTATTGAATAAGCTGGTTGGATGGAATAACATTTTTCTAATCCTGCTTATACTTAGAGCTAATTACCTGCTACATAGAAAGCAGGGCTTGAAATTAACGAGCGCCCGGCGGCCCATGGCGGGTAAACAATAACTTCTACCCTTCCGCCTGGGCGGGTAGATTTTGACAAACTTAAATTATAGGTCTCTCATTCTATTATCGTGTCTAGTCTAGATATTATATTTAAATGTCTTTGACAATATCACACATTCACAGCATTTGGCTATGAGCATGCAAACTACATAGACAGACAGACAAAACGCGTAGGTAGCTAGAATAGCAATGCATGATCGATGGAATAAAATAATATAATATAAATCAATGCATAAGTAGATTTTAGGTGGGTGAATTTTTTGTGGGCGGGTGGAAATTTTTAACTACTGGCACGGTGGGTGGGTGACTTTAAAAGTTAATTTCGAGCCCTGAGAAATGAAACATTAGTAATATAAATCAATAACTTGACTTCATGATTTAATTGTAGTATAAATTTTTGAAAAGGCCTTATAAACTTTTAAAGTGATAGTTCAAAATTGTGGAATTAATTTATTGATTTATAGTTATTTTGTAAATGTTTAGCCATAGCCAAAAATGTCAACTAGACCATAATAACAAAACAATTTGTTTAAAGCAAGTTAAGTACATTTAATTAGCTATTTTTATATTATTTTCAAGTAACTGCTCTATATAAGACATTACTCAGTTTTTAAATTTTAAGGATATGTTAGCAAATTTCTTAAATTCATATATTTTTTATGAAATTAAATGCACAATCATTGATATCTTCAAATTTTCTAGGTTGATATAAATCTTTTCTCAAATGTGATAAAAATATTGAGCAACAAACCAAAATCTCAAGACCACATTGTTGCTATTGAATTATGAACATGATTTCACAAGCTATATGATCATAAAGACTATATAGAAATATTACGAAAAAATAATAGGTCATACTCAATTAATTCGAAATAGGTAGACTTGGATGATTCAATTTACTATGTCAATTTACTTAGATAATGACGAAAGTTAACACAGATTCATGCAAGCGACTTTAATAAATTTAGGCAGACTGCCAAACTTTATTTATATCATTTAAACACATCTTTTGTCGATGTGTTTATGGCTATCCTTAGATTAAATTTTTTTTTCATATAATACTCTAAGAGGCTATCTAATGCGCTCTAATGTTAAACCTCAAGATCTGACGTTTCTCTAAGGTGGTAAGAAACTGGACGAGCTTTGAAATACGTTGGACCAATTATTGAATTTTCAAGAGATAGGAAATCACTGTCCCTTTAAAACATCCAAGGGCTACAATAAAGACTTTAGTAAATTTATTTAATGCATCCGCCATTTTAGATTTAGGAAGGTAAATAGAGAAAATTTCAAACCAGTACAATTTAATGGTTCCTTCCAAGTAGGTATAAGCATGAACCGAGATTTGCAACTTGATTTTGATAATTAACAGAGGTTTTAAAAGAACATCTACATACATATCTATAATAATATAATAATAATAGGTTTTATTTCCTGTAAAATTGAAAGAGAATTTCATTTTAAAGAGGAATGTAAAGTAATACAAAGGTAATGATTAAAATTGATACAATTAAAATGATATATAAATTGAGTGATTAATAGAAAGTAAAATGCAAAATGTATGTAAGTTAAACAATATGTAAACAATATTAGCGTTTATTATAAACTGACACATACCTATTTAGGTAGATACAAAGATTATAGAAGGGGGCTCCCTTCTATAATCTTTGGGTAGATAATAGGTAGGTATATACCTACCTATTATCTACCAGTATCAAGGTTAAATAAAATCATAATATTGAAACTATCGCATTTTATTGTAACGAGTTGATAGGAAATTTTGGCCTACTCTGCTGACTTGTTTTAAAACATTTTTTCGGAAGAATCAAAATCGACGGAGGTGCGAACAGATTTAATTTCTCAACCTTTCTATTTCTTTAATGCCCTCTAATTTTTTTTAATTGCAAACAGTATGATATATGTCATTATATATTTTGCCAGCATATGATGTTAATTTTTGCGTGTTATTCCATTTTATCATTTTGTTTTGAGGTCCAATTATGTAGGTATCTATTGATCAGCACTAGGCAATTGACAACGCAAGGTGTAAAATGATTTTTTTGGAATAATTTTATTCAACTAAATTTAAAAATAGTACAAATGATTTAAGATCTAAAAAATGATATTTCAAACTTGTCATGGCATTTAAAATCTAAGTCAACTACATATATAGCGTTTTTTTTGTTCTATCAAACTAATAAAATTTACTGCAGATCATGAAACCGCGGGCTCAGGAACAAAACCTTTCTTAAATCGGAATAGTTTGGAGAGAGAAGAAGTGTAGGTCACTACATCATATTGCTTATCTAAGAAATCTTCATCCATTTTTATTCGAGTTTCAACTTGTTGGTTCACTTTAGGCATTAGATTTGTAAGAGCAGTCGTCTGATTTTCTGTAAAAATATCGCACAAACTCTGAAAAAAGTAAGTACCATTCAACGTAATAAGCGCTTTGAAGCCCTCGAAGCATGGAAATACCATGAATAAATCTCGAGTCAGGGGCACAATTGATGACTCATTCTCTGATGACCCAGTCAAATGGTGCCTGCAACCTTTGTCTTCTTGGTCTCCACGACAAGCCTGGAATATTATAAAAACGAATCAAATGAATCAGAATACATCAGAATACAACTCTACAATCAATGAAGAATTAACAACTCACCGCTAGAAAAGCTAACTTTGGAATTCCAACCAGATTCGGTGACTTCAAAGGTGATAATAGATAGGGAATTTGTTTAATTTCCATCACAGTTTCCTTATCAAAACTATATATCGCTTCTCGATTTCCATGAGATAAAATACATAGGACGACGCTATCATAACTTTTGCTCTTTTCATAAGCTCCAAGAGTCGAGATTGCCTTTTGCATTTCTAGAGAATTTAAATTCTTTTCATAAACAATCGAATATCCAAGCGTTTTAAATGTTGTTATTAAGCGATTGGCATCTACTAGACTTCCAAGAGTTTCAGTAACAACTTTTTTGAACTTGTGAATTGTTTTTTGGATTTGATCAATTTTCCTTTCATGTTTCATTCGAATCTTTTTTATCTCTGTTATTTTCAGGTATCTTTCATCATTATCTATGTGATCTGATAGAGCAAATCTTTCTTCCCTGGAATGACAGGTTTGATATGATTCAGAACTTGATTCAGAACTTGATTCAGAATTGGATTCAGAATTGGATGGCTCTGTTGTTGTGTCCTCATTTAGATTATCTCTACGTTCAACTGATTCTCTTTGGGCTGGAGTAATTCTACTGATCTGTGTTTCTCTATTTTGGTTTACAACAATCTGCTTTACTTCCTCAAGTTTAAGCTCTTCTATTTTAAAAACTATTTGTATTTCTAAATAATCCAACTCTAAACAAAACTCTTTCCCGATTTTCACAGCTTGATTTTTATCATTATCACTTATCGTATCTAAATCTTTCAATTTATCAAATGAATTTTTAATAGACTCCCATCGATCAAAAATTATTTTATTCTTGCCAATTACTGTTTTTATATCTTTTCTCAAAAACATCCTGGCACTCTTTTCAACGAATAAATTCTCGAATATACCAGTTATATTGTTTTCATCTTGTAAACCTTTCAAGTTATGTTTCATCACCCGCTCCATGTGTTCAAAGCTACAACATAGATTATTTATTATCAGGCAGACTCCCTTCTCCTGATGAGATTCGTTTGCCTCGTAGAAATCGCTGTCCAACATATTTAAATCGTTTTCTAAAGTCATTTTGTAGCCTTGAAAAATAAAAAATAAAGGAAAAAATTCATATTCTAAAAAATTGCAGATTGGTTAAAAAACGAAAATAGTTCAATAAAATAAAGTTACCTTTTTTATTTTAAATTGTTATTTAGTATATACTTTTGTTCAATAAACTATATAGGTACAAAATGGATTAGTATGAATTAAAAGTTTGTTCTTTGGAGACTTGTTGGATTCACACTACTGATTATTTTACAATTGATATTACAACAATCACAATCTGATAAATCGAATCTCTAATTATCACAGTCTGATTATCACAATCTGATAAATCGAATCTCTGATTATCACAATCTGATAAATCGAATCCCTGATTATCACAGTCTGATAAATCGAATCTCTGATTATCACAATCTGATAAATCGAATC